>BLSH010019869.1:417794-428331 GCA_018402905.1 Glandirana rugosa
GGTTTTTTATACATCTGTTTATATATAATCGGATTTGACTACTTCTTTAATCAAAAAAATGTAAAAAACCCTATAATATCGTTTTTCATTTTGTATAACTAAAAAAAAGTTTTAACAACGAGAAAAAAACAAATATCGCGTTTTTTATTTTTGCGTCTCCACTAGTTTATGGTGGTTTTCTTTTGAGATAAACACCCTTTTTTCTGTAGTTAAAACAAACCCATATGTTACAACGTACTGGTGCGTTAACAGTCAATTTCGTTGCGTCACGGCATAGCGTTTTTTACCGGACCAGTTCTTCACCCATTTATAAAGACCCTGAGTGTTGCATGACTGAGTAATTGTCATTCAAAGTGTGAGAGCGCTGAAAGCTGAAAATTGGTCTGGTTGTTAAGGGGGTTTAAGTGCCCAGTTGTCAAGTGGTTAATGCAGTTTAAAGGGCAACATTAACCACTTCAGTCCCAGAAATATTTACCCACTTCTTGACCAGGCCATTTTTTGCGATACGGCACTGCGTTGCTTTAACTGACAATTGCGTGGTCATGCAACATTGTATACCCAAACAAAATTGATGTCTTTTTTCCCACAAATAGAGTTTTCTTTTGGTGGTATTTGATCACCTCTGCGTTTTTATTTTTTGCGCTATAAACAAAAAAAGAGCAACAATTTTGAAAAAAAATCAATATGTTTTACTTTTTGCTATAATATCCCAAAAAATGTAAAAAAACTAATTTCTTCATCAGTTTAGGCTAATATATATTTGTCTACATATTTTTTGGTAACAATATCCCAATAAGCATATATTGATTGGTTTGCGCAAACGTTATAGCGTTTACAAAATAGGGGATAGATTTATGGCATTTTTATTTATTTATTTATTTTTACTAGTGATGGTGGCAATCAGTGATTTTTTTTTTAGCAGGACTACAACATTGCGGCGGACATATCAGACACTTTTGACACTTTTTCGGGACCACTGATATTTATACAGCGATCTGAGCTAAAAATAGCCATTGATTACTGTATAAATGTCACTGGCAGGGAAGGGGTTAACACTAGTGGGGATCAAGTGCTTAACTGTGTTCCTTGCTAGGTGTTTCTAACTGTATGAGGGCTGGGTTAATTAAAGGAGGAGAGAGATCGCTGCTCCCGTTTACTGAGAGCAGACAATCTCACTCAACTCCCCTGACAGAATGGGGATCTGCTTTGTTTACACTAGCAGATCCCCATTCTGTGTCTCTCTAGAGTGATCGCGGGTGGCGGGTGGACATTGAGTCTGCCCCACCTACCGATTGGCTCCCCCGCTTAGCAGTGGCCCGCGCCAATGTACAATGACGGCGATTTACAGGAATGAGCCACATTGCCGCAGTAAAATGACGGTGGGCCGTAGTTAAAATACAAAATATGTTTGGGGAAGCCCTGAAGCTGCACACAAAGTTATGGAACAATATGATATAACCCTTTACAAGGGACATTTACAAAAAATACCGGAAAAAAACAGCACTCTGTCCTCCTTAAAATGCATATCCAGACCATAATGGCCCATACACATGATCATAAAATCGTACAATAGAACACTTTGGAAGCGATCGTATGATAATCTGATCATTAGTATGCAATATTCGAGAGCCGATCATTAGAGTTGAGCGAACACCTGGATGTTTGAGTTCGGCGAGTCCGGCCGAACTTTGCGAAAAAGTTCAGGTTCGGTACCGTACTTGACCCCGGACCCCGAACCCCATTGAAGTCAATGGGGACCGGAACTTTTTGGCACAAAAATGGCTGTAAAAAAGTCCTGGCAAGTGCTAGAGGGCTGCAAAAGGAATTAAAATGGGGGTAAGAGTAGGACAAGTGCATTACAAAAAAATGGGGATGGGAAAATAAATGAAATCAAATAAAAAAAAAAAAAAAATGGGAAGTGGGGGTGGATGTGGAGTAGGAGCCTAGAGGTTGACTAGACCGTGACCGTGGCAGTGTAGGTGGAAGTGACGGTGGTGGAGGAGGAGGAGGAGGAGGTAGCCAACACTTTTTGTTGTTTTTTTCTTTTTTTTTTCTAATTGGGGTAGCCCCCAAAATATTGAGGCATATTGAAAAAAACAAGTATACCAATGGCTGTGTGAGACCGGTCTAAATGTCTATTCTGCACAAGGTACAGACAAGTCTTGTGGGATCCATGCCTGGTTCATTTTAATAAACGTTAGCTTATCTGTGATAACGCCCCCTGCCGTGCTAAACACACGTTCAGACAATACACTGGCTGCAGGGCAGGCCAGCACCTCCAAGGCATAAAGGGCAAGCTCAGGCCATGTGCCCAATTTTGAGACCCAGAAGTTGAATGGGGCAGACCCATCAGTCAGTACGTATAGGCGTGTGCACACATACTGTACCACTGTACCACCATTTTGTTGAAATGCTGCCTCCTGCTAAGACCTTGCCTATCAGCTGGTGGTGCTGTTTGTTGTGGTGGGCTGCTGACAATGCTTTGCCACATTTTGGCCATGCTAATCCTGCCTTCTGAGGTGCTGGCGGTACCACAGCTGCGTTGGTGGCCTCTTCCTCCTCCTCCTCTGCCTTCGCCTTGTGCTTCCACTGAGCCCCCGGTGTCATTTGGGAATGCCCTCAGCAGCGTGTCTATCAGTGTGCGCTTGTAGTCGTGCATCTTCCTCTCATGCTCCAGTGAGGGAATTAAGGACGGCACGTTGTCCTTGTAACGGGGATCCAGCAGGGTGGCCACCCAGTAATCAGAACAACTTACAATGTGGGCAACTTGGCTGTCGTTGCGCAGGCACTGCAGCATGTAGTCAGCCATGTGTGCCAGGCTGCCCAGAGGCAAAGACAAGCTGTCCTCTGTGGGAGGTGTATCATCTGTGTCCTCCGTATCCCCCCCAGCCATGCTCCAGTGATGCCCACGAGCTGCGTTGGGTGCCACCCTGCTGCGGTTCCTCCTCCTCATGATCTTCCTCATCCTCCTCATCCTCCAGAACTGTGCCTTGGCTTGAATATTTTTACCTGGCCTATACTGGTGCAGGAACCCACCCTCCGAGCCACTTGTGACTGGCCTGATAACCGTGAAAATTACCCCTCTTCCTTCTCCTCCTCCTCATCCTCCTGTGCCACATCCTCTTCCATCATGGCCCAAAGTGTTTTTTCAAGGAGACATAGAAGTGGGATAGTAATGCTGAGAACAGCGTCATCGGCACTGGCCATGTTGGTGGAGTACTGTAAACACCGCAATACGGTACACAGGTCTCGCATGGAGGCCCACTCGTTGGTGGTGAAGTGGTGCTGTTCCGCAGAGTGACTGACCCATGCGTGCTGCAGCTGAAACTCCACTATTACCTGCTGCTGCTCACACAGTCTCTCCAGCATGTGCAAGGTGGAGTTCCACTTGTGGGCACGTCGCATAGGAGGCAGTGAGCGGGAAGGCCGACGTTCCGCTGCAGCGCAGACAGGCGAGCAGCAGCAGGGTGAGAACGCCAAAAGTGCGCACAGACAGCCCGCACTTTCTGCAGCAGCTTTGCAGGTGGTGGTAGAGGAGGAGGAAGCGCAGTAGGAGGAGGAGGCAGCAGGAGGCAAAGAGAAATGCCTTGCAATCCTCGGTGGCGGAAGGACATGCGCCAAATAGCTAGCCGCCTCGGGCCCACCCGCCACTACATTTGCCCAGTGTGCAGCTAGCGAGATATAGCGTCCCTGCCCGTGCTTACTGGTCCACGTATCAGTGGTTATGTTGACCTTGCCATAGATGGCGTTGCTCAGAGCACACTTGATCTTGTCCCTGACTTGTTTGTGCAGGGAAGGGATGGCTCACCTGGAAAAGTAGTCGCGGCTGAGAACCACATACTGTGGGACAGCCACCGCCATCAGGTTTTTAAAACTGTCCGTGTCCACCAGATGGAATGACAGCATTTCAAAGGCCAGGAATTTTGAAATGCTGGCATTCAGGGCCAGGGATCGCGGGTGGGTAGGGGGGTACTTCCTCTTTCTCTCCAGTGTTTGGGAGATGGAGAGCTGTAAGCTTCCATGGGACCGTGTGGAAATGCTTGGGGATGGTGGCAGACATGGTGGCATTGGTGTCACATGCTCTGTTTGCTGGGTGGCAGGAGATACTGGCACTGTAGAGGTGGAGGAAGAGGCCGAGGCAGCAGCAGAAGAGGAAGCAGGAGGAGGCCGAGACCTTTCTTGGATTTTGAGGTAATTATTCCAATGCAGCTTGTGCCTTGAATTTAGATGCCTGATCATGCAGGTTGTGCTCAGGTTTAGAACATTTAGGCCTCACCTCAGGCTATCATTGCACAGCGTGCAAATCACTCGTGTCTTGTCGTCAGTGCATTGTCTGAAGAACTGCCATGTGGGGGAATGCCTTTGAGCTGCCTTTGTTGTGCTAGGTCTCTGGGTGTGGTGGGTAGTAGCAGGCCTACTGTCTAGGGGACGCTCGCTCCGCTTTTGCAACCTGCATCCTCTTTTGCTGTGCTGGTGCCTCTGTGTGACCACCCCTTCCTCCAAACGGCACATGTCACTTGCATGACCATCATTCTATGTGGGGTCTAGGACCTCATCATCCTCCTCCACATCATCTTCCACCCACCCTTCACCACTGCCCTCCTTGTCAGTCTGCACACTGAATAAAGCTGCAGCAGTTGGCACCTGTGTTTCATCATCATCTGAGACGTGCTGCGCTGGTGTTTCCATGTCCTTATCCTGCTACAGAAGTGGTTGGGCATCGGTGCACTCAATGTCTTCCACTTCTGGGCCAGGGCTATGTGGATGGCCCAAGGAAAGCACACCAGGAGAGTCATCAAAAAGCATAAGAGTCTGTTGCATTACTTGGGGCTCAGACTGCTTGGCTAATTTAAATGGGGCTTAGGTGAAAGACAGATGGCCATGGAGTTCAGGTGCCAACTTTGAGATTTCATCAAGGGACCGGGAGGGAGACAATGTGAAGGAACTGGAGGCATTGTCAGCCACCCAATCTACTATCGCCTGTACTTCTTCTGGCCTCACCATTCGTTGAGGGGCATTCGGGCCTACCATATAACGTTGAAGGTTCTGTCGGCTACCTGAGGAAGGTGTTTCACTTGTGCGTGTAGTTGGCACAGATCGACCACATCCTCTCCTTGCAACAGGAGCTTCACCAACACCACCAACACCAGCAGCACCAGCAGCACCACGACCACGTCCCTTATTTAACGCTCTCCTCATTCTGCCCACAAATGTAATATGTAGCACTATCATAAAATAAACAGTGCACAATAACTAAGTGGCTGTGCATAGCCACCACCCAACAGTGCAAACAGCGCTTTATAAGTCCCAAATAAATTCCACACAGAATAAGAAAAAGTGGGCACAGTCCACGGAGGTAGCCAGAAATCTTGATAAAGAGATGGTCAGTGTGAAGACAGAGTCCAATCACCCGGGAAAAAAGCTGTAACACCCGGTGTACCATGCAGGTCCACAATCTGCTTACCAGAAAGGGAGAATAATAGAGACCCGTAATATGCTGGTATGCTGTATTGTGTTTCGATCTCTGAATCTTCTGACTATCTCTGCCTCTTGTCAAACAACTCCATCCATGTTACACGAACATATTAGAGGAGAGAGGACACATACCATAGCGTAATCCCGTAAAAGACTGTTTATTAATACCCGCCTTAAAAACACACTTACAAACGTAAAATGTAAACTCGTAATTTCATCTGTAAACAAACTCTGTATGTGCGTCTCACCACTCCAAGTCTAGATCCAGCATATATAACCTTTTGCTGCTTTCTCTTAGCGTCCTGGAGCACTCAACGTCACATCCGGTCGTGGGGTCACGCCCTGATGCGTTTCGTCATCACGACTTCTACGCCCTCCGTAGAAGTCGTGATGACGAAACGCGTTGGGTGGTGGCTATGCACAGCCACTTAGTTATTGTGCACTGTTTATTTTATGATATTTGCAATTTTTTAATGGCAGCTTTTTAGGTACTGTCCTCATCTGGATCCGTTCCCTGTAGAGACCCAGGACTCCATAATTCCGCTGATTAGTGTATCCTGAGAAGGCAATATTTGTGACATCACTATTCAATCCAATTATAATATGTAGCACTATTTAAGTATTTATTAATACAAAAAAAAAGAATAATAAATTCTTCTTCTTCTACAGCAGCAGGCAGCGGGAACCTCTCCCTATAGAACTAGGAGATGATTTTAGAACAATAATCTGTCCCTTACAGGACCAACAGGAACCTCTCCCTTTAGAACTAGGAGATGATTATAGAACAATAATCTGTCCCTTACAGCAACAGCAGGAACCTGACCCTATAGGAGTAGGCAATTATTTTAGAACAATAATCTGTCCCTTACAGCAACAGCAGGAACCTGACCCTATAGGAGTAGGCAATGATTTTAGAAGAATAATCTATCCCTTACAGCAACAGCAGGAACCTGACCCTATAGGAGTAGGCAATGATTTTAGAAGAATAATTTGTCCGTTACAGCAACAGCAGGAACCTGACCCTATAGGAGTAGGCGATGATTTTAGAACAATAATCTGTCCCTTACAGCAACAGCAGGAACCTGACCCTATAGGAGAAGGCGATGATTTTAGAACAATAATCTGTCCCTTACAGCAACAGAAGAAACCTGACCCTATAGAACTAGGAAATGATTTTAGAACAATAATCTGTCCCTCTAAGCAGTAGACTCTACTTAGTCCAGTCAGATCATTCTGTAATGCAGGATGAGATGTTATTAGATCTGCAATCTGTCTCTAAAAGCAGTAGTAGTAGTAATCTCTACCTAGTCCACAATCAGATCATTCTGTAATGCAGGATGAGATCTGCAATCTGTCCCTCAAAGCAGCAGTAGTAGTAATCTCTAAATAGTCCACAATCAGATCGTTCTGTAATGCAGGATGAGATCTGCAATCTGTCCCTCAAAGCAGTAGTAGCAGTAATTAGAGTTGAGCAAACCCGAACTGTAAAGTTCGGGTCCGTACCGAACTTTTGGGTGTCCGGGACCTGGACCCGAACCTGGAATTTTCAAACAAAGTCTGGATCCGGGGTTCTGGTATTTTACTACATGTGTTAAAAAGCTGCCAAGGGCAGCTAATCAACAAGTGTTTCACTGGTTTTCCCTAGAAGCCATCACAGCCATGCCTACTAATGGAATGGCTGTGATTGGCCAGTGCACCATGTGACCCAGCCTCTATATGGGGCTGGGGTCACCGTGCTGCATGTCATATGCTCTCAGGATAGTTTAGGGAGAGGATGCTGATGGCACTGTGAGGGACAGATTGCAGAACATCTCATCCTGCATTACTGAATGATCTGATTGTGGACTAGGGAGAGATACTAGTACTGCTGCTTTGAGGGACAGATTGCACACCTCATCCTGCTGCACAGAACGATCTCACTGCACTAGGTAGAGTCTGTTGCTTTATGGGAAAGATTATTCTTTTAAAATCATCATTAAGTTGTACAGGGAAAGGTTCCAGCTGTTGCTTTAAGGGAAAGATTAGTGTTCTAAAATCATCATCAAGTTGTACAGGGAAAGGTTCCAGCTGTTGTTTTAAGGGAAAGATTACTGTTCTAAAATCATCATCAAGTTGTACAGGGAAAGGTTCCAGCTGTTGCTTTAAGGGAAAGATTAATGTTCTAAAATCATCATCAAAGTGTGTGTGAAAACCCCTATATCAGCCGCAGGGAAACCATATTAGTGTTTTGAAATCATCATCAAATTGTGTGGAAAATCCTTATATCAATATCAGCCGCAGAGAAGCCATATTAGTGTTTTAAAACCATCTTCAAATTGTGTGGAAAATCTTTATATCAGCCGCAGAGAAGCCATATTAGTGTTTTAAAATCATCATCAAATTGTGTGGAAAATCATTATATCAGCAGCTGAGAAGCCATATTAGTGTTTTAAAATCATCATCAAATTGTGTGGAAAATCCTTATATCAGCTGCAGAGAAGCCATATTAGTTTTTTAAAATCATCATCAAATTGTGTGGAAAATCCTTATATCATCCGCAGAGAAGCCATATTAGTGTTTTAAAATCATCATCAAACTGTGTGGAAAATCCTTATATCAGCCGCAGAGAAGCCATATTAGTGTTTTAAAATCATCTTCAAATTGTGTGGAAAATCCTTATATCAGCCGCAGAGAAGCCATATTAGTGTTTTAAAATCATCATCAAATTGTGTGGAAAATCCTTATATCAGCAGCTGAGAAGCCATATTAGTGTTTTAAAATCATCATCAAATTATGTGGAAAATACTTATATCATCCGCAGAGAAGCCATATTAGTGTTTTAAAATCATCATCAAATTGTGTGGAAAAAACTTATATCAGCCACAGAGAAGCCATATTAGTGTTTTAAAATCATCATCAAATCATGTGGAAAATCCTTATATAAGCCGCAGAGAAGCCATATTAGTGTTTTAAAATCATCTTCAAATTGTGTGGAAAATCCTTATATCAGCCGCAGAGAAGTCATATTAGTGTTTTAAAATCATCATCAAATTGTGTGGAAAATACTTATATCAGCCACAGAGAAGCCATATTAGTGTTTTAAAATCATCATCAAATCATGTGGAAAATCCTTATATAAGCCGCAAAGAAGCCATATTAGTGTTTTAAAATCATCTTCAAATTGTGTGGAAAATCCTTATATCAGCCGCAGAGAAGCCATATTAGTGTTTTAAAATCATCATCAAATTGTGTGGAAAATCCTTATATCAGCAGCTGAGAAGCCATATTAGTGTTTTAAAATCATCATCAAATTATGTGGAAAATACTTATATCAGCCGCAGAGAAGCCATATTAGTGTTTTAAAATCATCATCAAATTGTGTGGAAAAACCTTATATCAGCCGCAGAGAAGCCATATTAGTGTTTTAAAATCATCATCAAATCATGTGGAAAATCCTTATATAAGCCGCAGAGAAGCCATATTAGTGTTTTAAAATCATCATCAAATTGTGTGGAAAATCCTTATATCAACCGCAGAGAAGCCATATTAGTGTTTTAAAATCATCTTAAACGTGTGTGGAAAATCCTTATATCAGCCGCAGAGAAGCCATATTAGTGTTTTAAAATCATCTTCAAATTGTGTGGAAAATCCTTATATCGGCCGCAAAGAAGCCATATTAGTGTTTTAAAATCATCATCAAATTGTGTGGAAAATCCTTATATCAGCCGCAGAGAAGCCATATTAGTATTTTAAAATCATCTTCAAATTGTGTGGAAAATCTTTATATCACCCGCAGAGAAGCCATATTAGTGTTTTAAAATCATCAAATTGTGTGGAAAATCATTATATCAGCGGCTGAGAAGCCATATTAGTGTTTTAAAATCATCATCGAATTGTGTGAAAAATCCTTATATCAGCCACAGAGAAGCTATATTAGTGTTTTAAAATCATCATCAAATTGTGTGGAAAATCCTTATATCATCAGGAGAGAAGCCATATTAGTGTTCTAAAACACACAATTTGAAGATGATTTTAAAACACTAATATGGCTTCTCTGCGGCTGATATAAAGATTTTCCACACAATTTGAAGATGATTTTAAAACACTAATACGGCTTCTCTGCAGCTGATATAAGGATTTTCCTCACAATTTGATGATGATTTTAAAACACTAATATGGCTTCTCTGCGGCTGATATAAGGATTTTCCACACAATTTGAAGATGGTTTTAAAACACTAATATGGCTTCTCTGCGGCTGATATAAAGATTTTCCACACAATTTGTGGTTCAAAGATTTTATTGGTAAATCAGTAAAAGAATCAAACAGACAAAGATTGGTTCGGCAAGCATGCCTGGTATAGACAGGTTACATATTAAATGCGGTGTCAGAGCATAATGAAGGATCGTTTGCTCGCTTGTGTCTATGGTTACAGTACATCTGTCTTTTGTAGGGCAAGCTAAGTATAATAAGACGGGAAGTCAACCTTAGGCGCTAGTGCCTTGAAGATGAAGGAAGCATGAATGCCGAGGGGAGGTATGAGAAAAAGAGGAAAAGAGAGGAAGGGGAAGATAGGGTAGGTGTGGGATGGCCGGGAGGGGGAGTTCTACTCGCAGGGGAGGATCGCTTCTGCGGTCCAGGTTCATGTAGAGTCAAGTTATGGGAGCAATAGTGTGTTATCAAAGTCTGGGGGTAGGAAATGGTGGACCCAAGGTAACCAAATTCTTTCAAATTTTGAAATGGTGTCCAGAATTGTTGCCTCTACTTTAGAGCTGTCTCTAAATTTGGTCACTCTATGTTTCATCTCCATTATTGGAATAGTAGGGGTTTTCCATGCCCTAGCAATCGTCTGCTTAGCCGCTGTTAGTATGTGGAGAACTAGTTTAAATCTTGATTTAGTGATCTCTGGAGGTTTGAGGTTCAGTAGGGCTAGAGTTGGTGTAGGTTGAATTGTTTGATCTGTTATTTTAGAGATGATATCGAATACTTCATTCCAGAACTGGCCTACGATCGGACAGTCCCACCAAATGTGAAGATGAGTTCCTCTGTCCGCACACCCCCTAAAACATGTCGAAGGATAAGTTG
>BLSH010019869.1:434567-446413 GCA_018402905.1 Glandirana rugosa
GTTTAACACTGCTTTTAGGAATATAGTCGGCATCTCTTCGGTATAATCACAAAATTTTAGTAGTAGTTTAACACACCTTTTAGGAATATAGTGGGCGTCTCTTCGGTATAATCACAAAATTTTAGTAGTAGTTTAACACACCTTTTACGAATATAGTCGGCGTCTCTTCGGTATAATCACAAAATTTTAGTAGAAGTTTAACACACCTTTTAGGAATGTAGTCGGCGTCTCTTCGGGATAATCACAAAATTTAAGTAGTATATTAACACACCTTTTAGGAATATAGTAGGCGTCTCTTCGGTATAATCACAAAATTTTAGTAGTAGTTTAACACACCTTTTAGGAATATCTAATATGGCTTCTCTGTGGCTGATATAAGGATTTTCCACACAATTTGATGATGATTTTAAAACACTAATATGGCTTCTCTGCGGATGATATAAGGATTTTCCACACAATTATATGATGAATTTAAAACACTAATAGGGCTTCTCTGCGGCTGATGTAAGGATTTTCCACACAATTTGAAGATGATTTTAAAACACTAATATGGCTTCTCTGCGGCTGATATAAGCATTTTCCACACAATTTGATGATGATTTTAAAACACTAATATGGCTTCTCTGCGGGTGATATAAGGATTTTCCACACAATTTGATGATGATTTTAAAACACTAATATGGCTTCTCTACGGCTGATATAAGGATTTTCGTCACAATTTGAAGAAGAATTTAAAACACTACTATGGCTTCTCTGTGGCTTATATAATGATTTTCCACACAATTTGATGATGATTTTAAAGCACTAATATGGCTTCTCTGTGGCTGATATAAGGATTTTCCACACAATTTGAAAATTATTTTAGAACACTGATCTTTCCCCTAAAGCAACAGCTGGAGGCTTCCCCTGTACAACTTGGAGATGATTTTAGAATCTAAAATCATCTCCTCTTTCTATAGGGAGAGGTTCCTACTGTTGCTTAAAGTGACAGATTATTGTTTCTTGCACAAAATTAAAAAGTGCATCTACATTGCTGGTTTAAAAAACAATATGTGATTTTAGGTTAAAAATTATTTTAAGTTATTTCCCTATCCCCATTTCTTTGTAGGGCAATCACTCTACTCTTACCCCCATTTTCCTTCCTTTTGCAGACCTCTAGGACTTTCCAGGACTTTGTTACAGCCATTTTTGTGCCTAAAAGTTTGGGTCCCCATTGATTTCAATGGGGTTCGGGCTCCATGTCAAAGTTTGTGTCCAGTCTGGACCCGAACCCGGACTTTGTCCCGAAGTTCGGCCGAACCAGCAGAACCCGAACTTCCAGAGGTTCGATCAACCCTAGTAGCAATGTCTACCTAGTCCATAATCAGATTGTTCTGTAATGCAGGATGAGATCTGCAATCTGTCCCTCAAAGCAGTAGTAGTAGTAATCTCTACCTAATGCACAATCAGATCGATTAGATGTTATTATATCTGCAGTCTGTCCCTCACAGCGCCGGCAGCATCCTCTCCCTACACTAGTCAGAGAGCATGTGACATGCAGCACTAAGTGACTCCAGCTTATAAAGAGGCTGGGTCACATGATGCACTGGCCAATCACAGCCATGCCATTAGTAGGCATGGCTGTGATGGCTTCTAAGGGAAAACCAGTGAAATGCTTGTTGATTGGTTGCCCTGCAGCTATTCAACATGCGTGATCAAATACCCAAACCCAGAACCCGAACCCAAACTTTTTTTCAAATGTCCGGATTCGGGTCCGGGTCACGGACACCCCAAAGTTCGATACGGACCTAAACTTTACAGTTCGGGTTCACTCAACTCTACCGATCATAACAATTCATGCAAGATTATCAAATGAGAAAAGCACAAAAATGTTTCTCTTATGATGCCAAATAGTAAAATTTTCATTCAATCAGTACAGTTGTCACTCAAAATACAATACAAATACACTACAACACATTACATCATTTTCAAATTTTTATTCTGTCATACGAGAATTTTTGTAACTTTAGTAAACTCTTCATTTTCAATATGAGACTAGCATGCAAAAAAAAAATGGACGATCATTTGTCCAATAATCTCAAGGTGTGTACCAGGCATTATCCAGACATGCAGCTGTTTGGTCAGGAAAGAAAGGACAGTAAGTGCGTGCCCCCGTTGCTAAACCATACCAGGCCCCATGCCTTCAACATTTGAAAGGGTATCTTGCCAGGGAGGGGGAGGGTGGGTGGAAGCAGGAGAGTATTGAGATGATAGGGACCTCATTCTCTCATCCAGTCCTCAAGAGGATGTTGGACATTGTGGTGGGATTTATACGAATCTGGAGCCCCCTTTATAATAAGTGGCACCACAGATATCCTCCCTTCCCAAGGGAATGCAGTACCTATATATCTCTTATTACTTTTTTTCTCAGAAATAGGTTAAAGTAAATAAATATGCCAACTAGAGTTGAGCGGACACCTGGATGTTTGGGTTCCGTTGAACTTCGCGGAAAAGTTTGATTTCTGCCCCGAACTTGACCCCGAACCCCATTGAAGTCAATGGTGACCCGAACTTTTGGGCACTAAAATGGCTCTAAAAAAGTCCTGGAAAGGGACAGAGGGCTGCAAAAGGAAGCAAAATGGGGGTAAGAGTAGGACAAGTGTCCTGCAAACAAATGTGGATAGGGAAATTTCTTAAAATCACATAAAAAAATTAAAAATGGAGGAGGAGGTGGATGTGGAGTAGGAGGTTGAGGAGGTGGTGACCGTGGCGGTGTAGGTGGAAGTGGCGATGGAGGAGGTAGCCAACACTGTTTTTTGTTTGGATGGTTTTTTGGAAAGCACACCAGCAGAGTCATCAAAAATCATAAGAGACTGCTGCATGACTTGGGGCTCAGACTGTTTGGCTGATTTACAAGGGGCTGAGGTGAAAGACAGATGGCCATGGGGTTCCGGTGCCAACTCTGAGCTTTCAGCAAGGGACCGGGTGGGAGACAATGGGAAGGAACTGGAGGCATTGTCAGCCACCCAATCTACTATCGTCTGTACTTGTTCTGGACTCACCATTCATTGAGCAGCATTCGGGCCTACCATATAACCGTGAAGGTTCTGTTGGCTACTCGCACCTGAGGAAGGTGTTTCACTTGTGCGTATAGCTGCCACAGATCGACCACGTCCTCTCCTTGCAACAGGAGCTTCACCAACACCACCAACACCAGCAGCACCAGCAGCACCACGACCACGTCCCTTATTTGACGCTCTCCTCATTCTATTTAACACAAATTTATATTATTTTTTAAAACAGCAATGTAGGCACACTTTTTAATTTTGTGCAAGAAATGCACAGCAAGGTGCAAATGTACTATATAGCACTATTTATTATTCTTTTTTTAAAACCAGCAATGTAGATGCACTTTTTAATTGTGTGCAAGAAATGCACAGCAAGGTGCAAATGTACTATGTAGCACTATTTTTTATTTTTTTTTTAAATCAGCAATGTCGACGCATTTTTTAATTTTGTGCAAGAAATGCACAGCAAGGTGAAAATGTACTATGTAGCACTATTTATTATTCTTTTTTTTAAAACCAGCAATGTAGACGCACTCTTTATTTTTGTGCAAGAAATGCACCGCTGGCCGCAAATGTAGTATATAGAATTTTTTTTTTTAAACCAGCAATGTAGACACACTTTTTATTTTTGTGCAAGAAATGCACAGCTGGCCGCAAGTGTAGTATTTAGAATTTTTTTTTTAAACCAGCAATGTAGACACACTTTTTATTTTTGTGCAAGAAATGCACCGCTGGCCGCAAATGTAGTATATAGAATATTTTTTTTTTAAAACCAGCAATGTAGTCGCACTTTTTATTTTTGTGCAAGAAATGCACCGCTGGCCGCAAATGTAGTATTTCGATTTTTTTTTTTTTAAACCAGCAATGTAGACGCACTTTTTATTTTTGTGCAAGAAAAGCACCGCTGGCCGCAAATGTAGTATTTAGAATATTTTTTTTTTAAACCAGCAATGTAGACGCACATTTTTAATTTTGTGCAAGAAATGACCCGCTGGCTGCAAATGTAATATTTTGCACAAAAAGAAAATTTAATTTGTCTAACTGCAATGTATAAGCAGTATTTAAATATGCCAAAATGTTGTCAACTGAACTAGCAGAACATGATTAAAGTAGTGTCCCTAACACACAAGCAGTTGCACGTGCACTGCACTTGCAAAAATGGCTGCAAACGCCCACCTAACAAACAGAAAAATTGCTTAGATTTTATATGAGGCACTTTGCTTAGCAAACAAAATGTACTCTAGCAAACAAAAATCTCCTCTAGCACACACCTACCAATAAATCACTGTTTTTAACAGATTTTCTAAAGCTAATCTGTCCCTCACAGCAGCAGCAGCATCCTCTCCCTACACTAGTATGAGATGATTTTCTAAAGCTAATCTGTCCCTCACAGCAGCAGCAGCATCCTCTCCCTACACTAGTATGAGATGATGTGACATGCAGCACTACGTGACTCCAGCTTATATAGAAGCTGGGTCACATGATACACTGGCCCGTCACAGCCATGCCATTAGTAGGCATGGCTGTGATGGCTTCTAAGGGCAAACGAGTGAAACACTTGTTGATTGGCTGCCCTGCAGCTATTCAACAGGCACGAAAAAGGGGCGAAAAAATACCCGAACCCGGACTTTTTCTCATATGTCCGGGTTTGGGTTCAGGACACAGACACCCTAAAGTCCGGTAGGAACCCGAACTTTACAGTTCAGGTTCGCTCAACTCTAATGCCAACATCTTATACAAAATATTTAAATAAAATGTTCCCTCTGCAATTAAAGGTAAACAATGTCCCTGAATGTAAATTTAAAACTTCATTCACATCATTCAGTGAGATAAATACACATCAATCATGATGACCCACTGCCACAATAACCCTGCATCCATTGATGTTGCCCCACTGCCACGATGACCCACCATCCAATGATCTTGCCCCACCACATTACTAAAGCAAAATGGTAAATTCCCAGCCAGCTTCTGTTCGTAAACAAACAGTTCAGGAATGATGGATGATATAATTGGCCAAGCATCATGATGATATTTCGTCTATGACCTCACATAAGATACCTGCCTGGTTTGTTTACAAACAGCAACCAGCCAGGAATCTGCCATTTAGTGGTGGTGGTGGTGGTGTTACCTCTGATAAATTATAGATTCCCATCTGCCTTGTTTACAAATTGCAGCTAGTGATTTGCTTGGCCAGTTTATTTGGTCTGTATATCCAATAAAGCATGCTTGTTATACTCACTGTGGAACCAAAGTGGTTAATCCTCTGCATTGTGCAAAATGGCTCTCCGATCCTGTCTCCTCTGATAATCTCCTTCTTCCACTGTCTCCAAAAAATAACCTGATATTCACAGAGTCACAGGACCAGCACTCTCCAGACAGAGGGTCAGGGGTCCTGCATTCTCATTGGACAATTATGGAATGAAAACTCCTCCTACAAGCTTTAACTAGACACTCATAGAAGTCACAAGACTGCTGTAACTGCTGCTGAAAAAAGGTATTCAGTAGTTTTTATGTACTAAAATAATTGTATTCCCATGTTCTGTGTACTGTGGGAGACCAGATATAGTGAACGTAGGGTCCTGGGTTTAGTAACACTTTAACCACCAGCCACCGTTTGACGGCAGGCAGGTCGGCTCTCCTGCGCAAATCGCCGTAGCTGTAAGGTGCTCGCACCAGCGGGTACGGGGAGCACATATGGGCCCCTGTTGTGCCGGCGGTGATTGGATTCATTACAGAACCGGTCAGTCTACAGGTCCAGGCCAATGATTTCTGGTCTGGACCTGCTGTTCGGTTCTGTTGAATGAAATGCCTCATCTGCCTGTGAAATGTAAACACAGGCAGAGGAAGTGATGTCATCTCCCCTCGTGGGGCCTTTTTTGTGAGTAAATGAGTGAGTACACGTACTACACTAACACCAGTACACATAGGCACACAATTAACCCCTTGATCACCTCCTGATCACCCCTGCCCCCAGTTAACCCTTTCACTCCCTGTCACTGTGTCACCAATTGTCGTTTTCAGATTTTTTACTGATCATTGTATTGGTGTCACTTGTGACACTAAACAGCATTAGGATAGTTAGTGGTAGGCCCAGGTAGGTTTAAGGTACCCCCCATTAACCTCCTAATAAAGGTTTAACCCCTTGATCACCCCCAGTTAAGCCTTTCATCCCACCGTCACCAGTGTCACTAGTATAGTGTACAGATCTGTTTTTTGATCACCGTATTAGTGTCACGGGTGACACTAGTTAGCCAGTTAGTGTCACCGTTAGTCTTTTATAGCATCAGTGTAGCCCCATATATTACCTAATAAAGGTTTTACCCCCTTATCGCTCCCCAGTTAACCCTTTCACCCCCTATCACAGTGTCACTAGTATAGTGTAGAGATATTTTTTTCTGATCACCGTATTAGAGTCACGGGTGACATTAGTTAGGTTTTAGCACCAGGGTACACACCGTATATTACCTAATAAAGGTTTAACCCCCTGATCACCCAGAGGCTGAAATCAGTTTTAGCATGACTTAGGGTCAGCGTCAATCCCTGGAAGGGTCAGATATGTGCAGGTACTCTAACACGCACACACACACTAGAGCTCAGTTACTAGTATAGTGCCTGAATGGATCAATATCTTTGATCGGATCAGAACTATATTAGCGTCCCCAGTAGTTTAGGGTTCCCAAAAATGCAGCTTTAGCAGGATCAGCCCAGACACCTGTGTTTAGCCCCTCTGCCCAGCCCAGCCCACCCAAAGTGCAGTATCAATAGATCACTGTCACTTTACAAAACACAGCACATATAACTGCACAATTCAGAGAGTCACGCCTAATCCCTGTGAATGCTAACCGTTCATTTTTTGTAGCGATTGAAGCAGGCTTTGACAACCAGGTGCTCTTTTACGTGTCAGTCACACTAGTTGTACCTGTCAATTTAGAGGCCAAAATGCCCAAGCAGAGGTACACTAGTGAAGAGGCCTACAAGTTTCTGAACATGACAGATGAGAGAGATGGGAAAGCCTCACTGTCAGAATCAGGCTCAGTATATGAACCAGTAGAGAGCAGCAGCACCCTGACAGATAGCTCTGATGACAGAGTAGTGGTCCCTGCTAAGGTCAGGCATACCTGGCCCCATTCTTCTGTTTCTGAGGGGCAACAACCGCAGGGTTCTCGTATGAAGCAGAGAGTCAGTACTAGGGCCGCTCATCCTTCTGGGGAACTGGCAAGCACCAGTGGCCTAATACACCCTGGTTATAGACAAACCAGCACTGCATTAACATTTGGCGAGTCCCATACGTGCAGTTCAAGCTAGTGAGGTGGCTAGCAGAAGTAGTGTCTCGCAGCCACCAAGAAGACAAATAGAGCCCATAGTGCCCTTCCCGCTGCATTTGTCAACCCTGATTTCCACCACTTCTGCAGCACCCGTACTTCCCCAATTCACTGGCCAACCCGGAATTCAGGTGGAAACAGTTGATTTTACGCCCCTTGATTTTTATTCGCTGTTTTTCATGGAAGATCTCTATAACATGCCACTTTTTAGTCACTTATTTGATCATGGAAGTGGCGCATGTGGCACCGTGCGATCTAATCGCTGGGGCTTCCCCCAATGGCTTGTAAAGTCCCAACTCAGATTGGGGAGAGAGCCTGCTTGAGAAGTAATAATTTGCTTGCAATGAAGTGGAGGGACAACCGGAATGTTTTCGTTCTGTCCTCCATTCACACAGACACAACAGTCCAAATTTCAACGGCGACTGGTGTTGTTGTGCCCTCTGTGTCCACGAATACAACCTTAATATGGGAGGGGTGGACTACAATGACCAGATAATGTTGCCGTACTTGATTGCCCATAAGGCCAAATGCTGGTACAAAAAAGTGTCTGTATAGATTTTTCAATTGGCTCTGCTGAATGCCTATGTGCTATACAAAGCGTCAGGATGAACTGGATCCTTCCTTAAATTCCAGAAGAGATTGTCACAGCCCTTCTGTTTCCAGAGGATGCTGAGCCTCAACTTCCCAATGCAAATGCAGTGAGCCGGGTGCACAAGAGGCACTTCCCAGAAGTACTCTGTGGTACCTCAGGCCAAAGAATACCCCAAAAAGATGTTGTGTCTGCAGAAGACGCGGATATAATCGTGACACCCACTTTTATTGTCCCTCCTGTCCTGGCCAACCTGGTCTCTGCATCGGTGAATGATTCAGTCGATACCACCCACTAGTGGAGTATTAGTGTAGGGTACAGCAGTGCACAATTTTAGGGCACACTAACAGAGGGTCTCAAAAGATGAGATGGCCACCATTGAATTTTGAGAGACCCTAAGCTGGAAAGTTTACAGTTAAAATAAAAGTGCAAAAAAAATAAAAATAAATAAAAAATAGAAAAGCCAAAAATAGTTTCATTTTCTTGTCCTTCTCTCTCTATTGTTCTGCTCTGTTTTTCATGCTTAACTGTAATGTTTTATTGTTACTGTATTTTATCATGTTTGCTTTGCAGGTAATGTAATTTTTTTATACTTTACTGTTTACTGTGTTTTATTGTTACGCAATATTTACTTTTCAGGTACACCATTCAGCTGCAGCACTCATTTTTTTATCTTGAAAGCAACAGCGTTTGCTACCATGATACATAAATCAGTGACTCCAGCACTGTAGGAGGTGATTTCACCACCACATTTAAAAAAGAGCATATATGCCAAAGCATAGGGGCAGGGGTGGACATAGGGGTGGATTGCCCCTATGCTTCAGCATATATTTTTAGAATGGTGCATGTATGCCCATCAATAGAAGTGGGTGGATGCAGGGCGGTTTTCTAATGGTGGGCATACCACCAATTGATTGATTCTCTTTTTTCATTCACAGGCTGCATGAAAAAAAGAACATTACAATATATGCCTAATAAAGACCAGGAACGTACTGGTATGTTGCTGGACTTTGAGTGGTTATACCTGAATGATGACTGCAGGTTTAGGAATCATCTTGGTATTGTTATTTTCAGCCGGCGGTTAGCTTTCATGTAAAAGCAATCCTATTGGCTAATTAGCCGCTAGACTGCTTTTACAAGCAGTGGGAGGTAACGCCCCCCACCGTCTTCCATGGTTTTCTCGGGCTCCCATGTCCCACCGGGGAAACCTGAGAATGCAGCTGATCATAGAGCTGATCAAAGACTAGGATGGCTCCAATCATCTCTATGGCCTAAGAAACTGGAAGCTACAAGCATTTCATGACTTTGGTTTCCCTGGACATAAATATCACCATTGAGAAATTGGGAAAGCATCTTATGACACCGATCTTGGTGTGGTCAGATGCTTTAAAGGCTGAGGAGCGATCTAGAGCCTAATAGACCCAATTTTTTTCAAAAAAGAGTACCTGTCACTACATAGTACTATCATAGGG
Source organism: Glandirana rugosa (assembly GCA_018402905.1). NCBI lineage: Eukaryota > Metazoa > Chordata > Amphibia > Anura > Ranidae > Glandirana > Glandirana rugosa. The sequence goes on from BLSH010019869.1 coordinate 444,001, forward strand.
GATATTTAAATTCCCTGAGATAACAATAAAAATTATGAAAAAAAATGAAAGGCACAGTGTAAAAATAAAATAAAAAGCAAAATGAATAATTAAAAAAAGCATCCCTGTCCCCCCCATACACATGCGCAAAGCTGAACGCAAGTACTGGTCTCGTGTCGTATGTAAACAGCAATTACACCATGCATGTGAGGTATCACCGTGAATGTCAGATCGAGGGCGGTAATTCTAGCAGTAGACCTCCTTTGTAAATCTAAAGTGGTAACCTGTAAAGGCTTTTAAAAATGTATATAGTTTGTCTCCGCTGCACGTGTGTAGTTTTAAAGCAGGTCTTGTTTGGTATCTTTGTACTCAGCATAAGATCATCTTTTATATTTCACCAAACATTTGGGCAATATAGTGTGTTTTTGTGCATTAAAATTCAAAAAAGTGTTTTTTTTTACAAAAAAAATGTGTTTGAAAAATCGCTGCGCAAATACTTTGTGTAAAAAAAATTTGCAACACCCACCATTGTAATTTGTAAAGACTCTGCTTTAAAAATATATATAATATTTGGGGGTTCAAAGCAATTTTCTAGCAAAATGTAAACAAAAAGAGTAAGAAAGGACTTGGTGGTTAAAAAGGTTAGAAGAGTGGGTGATGTTGGGCATACAATGCCAGGACAGTTCAAACCCCCCTCCAAATGACCCCTTTTTTGGAAAATAGACACCCCAAGCTATTTGCTGAGAGGCATGTTAAGTCCATGGAATATTTTATATTTTGCCACAAGTTTCGGGAGAAGTGACATTTTTTTTTTTTGCACAAAGTTGTCACTAAATGATATATTGCTCAAACATGCCATGGGCATATGTGGAATTACACCCCAAAATACATTCTGATCCTTCTCCTGAGTACGGAGATACCACATGTGTGGGACTTTTTGGGAGCCTAGCCGCGTACAGAACCCTAAAAACCATTGACCGCCTTCAGACTTACTAAGGGCGTAAAAAGGTGATTTCGCTCCTCAGTCCTCACTACCCTGACATGTCAATAAAGCACAAACCTCCCCATCTGACCCCATTTCGGAAAGTAGACACCCCAAGGTATTTGCTAAGAGGCATGGCGAGTATTTTGCAGCTTTCATTTGTTTTGGAAAATGTAGAAAGAAAAAGAAAATGTATTTTTTTTTCTTTTTTTAATTTTCAAAACTTTGTGGCAAAAAAGCGAGATCTGCAAAATACTTAACATGCCTCTCAGCAAACAGATTGGTGTGTTTACTTTCCAAAATGGGATCATTTGGGGGGGGGTTGTCCAATCTGGGCATTTCATGGCCTCCAAAACTGTGGCGGTGCTTGGTTTTTGGGGTCCTGTATGTGGCTAGACTGCCAAAAAGTCTCACACATGTGGTATCCCCATACTCCAGAGAAGCAGCAGAATGTATCTTGGGGTGTAATTTCACATATACCCATGGCATGTTTGAGCAATATATCATTTAGTGAAAACTTTGTGAAAAAAAAAGTCATTTTCCAGACATTTGTGGCAAGATATAAAATATTACATGGACTCATCACGCCTCTCAGAAAATAGCTAGGGTTGTCTACTTTCCAAAATGGGGTCATTTGGGGGGGGGGGGGTTGTGCTATCTTGGCATTTCATGGCCTCCGAAACTGTGATAGGTAGAGTTGAGCGAATGTCTGGAAGTCCGGGTTCTGCTGGTTCGGCCGAACTTCGGGACAAAGTCCGGGTTCGGGTCCAGACAGAACCCGAACTTTGTCCCGGACCCCAAACCCCCTTGAAATCAATGGGGACCGAACTTTTAGGCACAAAAATGGCTGTAAAAAAGTCCTGGAAAGTCCTAGAGGTGTGCAAAAGGAAGGAAATGGGGGTAAGGGTGGGACAAGTGCCCTAAAAAGAAATGGGGACAGGGAAATAACTAAAAGCATTTTTTAAAAATAAAAAACATAAAAAAATCAAAAATGGAGGTGGATGTGGACCATCTTTAAACTGTGTTTGAAAAGTATTAATTAACGGTAGAAGCCATATAACTGTTCTAAAATCATCTTCAAACTGTGTCAAAAAAGTATAAATAAGCCGGGAGAACCCATACTACTGTTCTGAAAACATCTGGAAACTGTGTGTAACACTTTAACTAAAACCGGGACAAACCCATATCACTGTTCTGCAAACATCTGGAAACTGTGTGTAACACTTTAACTAAAACCGGGACAAACTGAACTACTGTTCTGCAAACATCTGGAAACTGTTTGTGTCACTTTAACTAAAGCCGGTACAAACTGTTCTGCAAACATCTGGAAACTGTGTGTAACACTTTAACTAAAACCTGGGCAAACTGAACTACTGTTCTGCAAACATCTGGAAACTGTGTGTGTCACTTTAACTAAAACCGGGACAAACTGTTCTGCAAACATCTGGAAAC
>BLSH010019869.1:464224-488377 GCA_018402905.1 Glandirana rugosa
GAACCGTTTATCTTAATTTAGTCGGGCATGATCTTGGTCTTAAGGGGTGGACTATGTGGGGAATGTGTACGTGTTTTATTGTCTAGGGGTTAGTTATCGACTGGTTAAGAGACTGAAGATGTCGAGAGATATGTTAGAGTTGTGACTATTTCTGTGGGGTGTCGGGTGGTTACTCAGGTAGAGAAGGAAAGACTTTGTGTAGTTGGAGGGGTGGGAGAGTGTTCGGGTTGACCTTGTCGAATTGCGAGGTTATCTGTAATTTCTTGATGTGTCTCAACACCGAAGAGAAGGTGACCCATTCAGGGGTCCGGGACTACCTAAATGGTTACTAATGATATTCAGGAAGAAACTGTGTGACCGAGGAGTGTACGAGGTCTACAAATTGGTTCGTTAGAGTTGTAGGGTTAAGGGTCTTCTTTACGAATCCTTGATGTGTTTCAGAAAGGAAGAGATGGACTCATTGGTGGGCTGTGGGGTGTCTTTATCAGTGTTGAGATTGTATAGAGAGCTGTAGAAGTCAGAGAATTGGTCAGCTATTGATTGGGGATCTGTTATTTTGTGCATGTGTAAGGGGTGTATCAGGTGGGGAATTCTGGTTCTAGTACGGGCTGATTTAATTCTATTTGCCAAGTGTTTCCCCGCCTTGTTAGCTGATGCGTAATAAGTGAGTTTTAGGTTGCGGAGTGCACCTTCATATTGGTAGTGGAGAAGTGTCCTGAGTTCATCTCTAAGAGTGTTAAGTTTTTCAATGAGTAAGGGTTGAAGTTTGATTTTATTAGCCTGCTCTAAGATGTGGATTTCAGAAGTAAGTTTTTTAAATTGAGAGTTGCGGCTTCTCTTCAACCTGGCCCCTTGTTGAATGAGTAATCCTCTCGTGACAGCTTTGTGTGCTTGCCAGAGAGTGAACGGGTTTTGTACTGAATCTTTGTTGGCCTCAAAGTATTCTGCTGAACCTTGTGATAAAAGCTTAGCGATTTCGGGGTTCTGAATAAGAGAAGTGTTGCATCGCCAGATAGGGTTTGTGGAAGGAGGAGCGCCCTCCTCAACAGTTATTGAGACAGCAGCGTGATCTGACCATAAAATGTCGTGGATGTTAGACTTAGAAACCTTTTGAAGAGTCCATTGGTCAGTGACGAACATGTCAATTCTGGAGTATGTGTGGTGTCTGGGGGAAAAGTAAGAATAGTCTCTCTCCCCAGAGTGTTGACACCTCCAGACATCAAATAGCTGTTCATTATGGAAGAGAGCAGAGAGATGGGGTTTCCTGTGAACCAGTTTGGATGTTGTGTCTAGGCGTGGATCCGAGGTAGCATTAAAGTCTCCACAAATGATCGTGTTTCCATATTTAATTTTAGAGATTTTCTTCAGGGTCTTCCTCAAAAATCTGTGTTGGTGTTTATTAGGAGCATAGATTGATGCAAGGGTGAAAGGGTGCGAGTTGATGTTGCAGGTCAAGAGAACATAGCGGCCCTCAGTGTCTATGATAGAGTCAATTAAGTGGAATGCAATAGTCTCACGGATGGCAAGGAGAACTCCTCTATGTTTCTTTTGGGCAGAAGAAAGAAACACATGTGGGAAGAGTTTGTGGGTACATTTGGGGATTTGGGATGACTGAAAATGTGTCTCCTGTATGCACAGGATATCTGCCTGCAGCTGTATTGCTTGTTTCCACATAGAGTGTCTTTTGGCAGGGTGGTTTAACCCTTTAACATTCAGGGAAACACATTTGAACGTCCCACATGCATTTAGTGTTCTGCGGTGTATGTTGCAAGGCACTTACTTCGAGATAGGTTGACCAGTGAAGCGAGTCTTTGGGTTTCATGTTGTTCTGGGAGGTTGTTTCAGCGTTGTAAAAGGTGGTTGGCAGGTTTGCTGATGCTTGACCGTCTCCATTAGGCAGGGAGGATAGATGTCCATTAGGCAGATGGGAACCGAGGAAAAAAAAAAGGAACAAGAAAAACACGAAAAAGGAAAGAAAAAGAGATAAAACAAAACATACAGGGACTCTTGTGGGAGTCCTTTAGAGTGGTCGCTACATAACGTGCGATATACATCGGGGGAATAATAACCGTTTCAGAGGTTATCCAGAGCCAGGATTGGTTGAGGCGGTGTTGGGAATGGCAGCAGGGGCATTAGGAGACTCTTTCTGATGTTTAGGGGGTTTTTTTTTCCTTGTCACCAAATGCCACTCCTGGGCAGTGTGAGCAGGTGCAGACATGTTGAGTTGGTTAGGAGGGGAATCTGGGAGTATACCCCATTGACGGAGAAGGGAGAGACCCTGTTCCAACGAGGTCACCATGGTGGTAGTCTCATTGTATGTGACTAACAGGGTAGCTGGGTGTCTCCATTTATGGGCGATGTGATGATTGCGGAGGGCTTTGGTAATAGTTGCTAAATTGCGTCTGCTCTGTAGTGTGTGTCTGGAGAGATCAGGCAAGACAAGTATTGAGGCGAACTTAGGTGATCGATTGTTGGGATTACGGGCAGCGATCAGAATGAGTTCTTTGGCCTTAAAGAAGTGTAGTCTGAGAACCACATCTCTGGGTGCTTCGTCTGGAATGAAGGACGGCTTATGAACTCTGTGGATTCTGTCAATGGTGAGTTCTAGCGGTGTTAGCGCAGGGACCAGAGTAGAGAACAATTCTTGTGCATATTGGAGAAGTTGAGAGGTTTGGATCGATTCCGGTACCCCCCTTAGCTTGAGGTTGTTCCTTCTGGACCTGTCCTCTAAATCCGCTAATTTGTTTTTTATCCAGTCAAGCTCTTCAGCTTGAGCATTGAATGCATCCACTAGTACATTGTGAGAGGTCGTTTGGTCTCCCATATACTTCTCGACATCGTCCACCCTTTGGCCTATGGCGTCTATGTCGTTTTGGCAATGGCGTAGGGCTGAGCGGATAGTCTCTTGAATGGAGGATTTAAGGGAGGAAAGCATGTCTTTGAGGAGGATATCAGAGAGGGGTTGGCCCGTAGTGGGGTAGTTGGCGAAAGGGTCCGGAGGAGTACCGTGCAATGTCTCTGTTTGCGGCCTAGCCGCGCTTACCTCCATTTGGTATGCCTCGGGTGTGCCTTCCGATTCCGCCGTCCTTTGTCTTGATTTTGCTGGACTGCGGGTGGATGGTGTGGAAGCAGCGGAGGAGCGGAGGCTGGATGGTAGCGGAGTTTTTAAGGCCTCTAGGGAGTTGTGATCATGAAGCAGCGCGGTTCCTCTCTCGGTGCCATCTTGCTGGGAAGGCCTAGGCTGGGACGGGAAGAACCCCGTCAGTTTACTCGGTTGGAGCGGTGGTTCTTTCCTCCTTCTTCCCATGTCAGGTGCCCAAGGGTGAACAGATGTTTTTCGGGGATGTTTTAGGCTCGGACGGTGCTGAGTGCCCCTGCTGCGTGAGTCAGATCCTGGCTGGATGGCGGAGCTCCGACATTAAGCGTCCATCTCGGAGCACGCCGGCCACGCCCCCAGCGTTTTCACCTTTTTATTATACAGTACTTGGTGCAGATCAGTGTTGCTAATTTTCTGCAGCCATTTTCTGTCTACATGCATGCCAAGGATGGCTGCATGAGTTTTCTCCTGGCAAGTTTCATAATGGTGATAACAGTGGACCATGCCTGTGTAATATATTTTGAAACAGACCCTTCTTTAGAGGTCTGTGTTTACAGGGTGGCAATACAGAAACACAATAGGGAGACAAGGTACAGTGCTGTCACCCTGTAACTAGCGCCAGAACAAGGACTTTAATAGCAGGATCACCAGGTAATATTTTATTAAAAGTTGTAGGTTACAAAATATTGACCGTAATGTTGGAATTGGTTATAGCTTATGAAGAAGACTGAGCAGCATATTAAAACATATGAGATGTTTGTGCCTGAGTCTACTTACAGTATACTTAAATTCATTAGCTAGTTTCCTTATTGTGTATGAGTGCAAGTTATTTTTTTAACCTATAGTAAAAGCCTATTTAAAAAATCACAACGCACAACTAAACCAATTATTGGTGCTGTTAGTGTGAATAAATATTTAAAGTCCTATTAATCTGCACACATTAGGTATTCACAAAATCCCCAGAGGCAATATAATACATTTGGTGGTATTTTTATACTATACCTTTGTGTTTTGGAATGTCTCAAGCATGTCAATGTTTAGGTCTAGATAAACGTGCATTTTTTTTATTCTCCTGAGAACTTGGGTGACAGTGATATGTTTACGTAAAGTGGTTCTAAAGGCTCAAGGTTTTTTATCTTCATGCATTCTTTTCTTTACTGTTTTGAATAAAGCAAGTAATGATGTCATCATCAGACAGTATAGAGTTTGTGATAAAATCATTGTTTTAATTGTAACTACCATAGATGTCAACAAATTACAATGCAACTATAGTGTGAAAATAGTATTCTAACAAACTACTTCAAGGAGTCCTATTGCGTAATTATATGTACTAAGATTTCACACTCGTCTATTTCTTTTTTTCAGTGACAACATGAAACAATATATTATGAGAAATATATAACTTTTTTTTTAAAGATATATCAGATTTTCAACAAGTAAAACCAGACACTAGCATACGTAAAAGAGAAAAACAGTCTAAGGAAAAACATGTACTTGGATATGTGCTTTTTCTACCAGTGCTCCACACAAGGGATTTTTACTCTTCATTCAGACAGCTGAAGTTTATCATCTAGTATTTTCCTCACTTGAGCAGCCCAAGATCACTTTTTTTTTACATTTTATCTGTAACATAGTTGCTGTGAATGCTTCATTCTCTCATTTATTTTTAATTACTTTTCCATTCCCTGTTCATGCCTTTTCACTTTGCTGTGTCCTCCTGGCCCCACATATTTTTTTCAAATTTGCCTGATTTGCAGCCATTACTATACACTTATGCTCCACTATGTTTGCAGAAATAGGTTGCTGGAGACCACTATAATCCAGGCACATCAAACTGAAAAGAAACAAAAGTGTTGGATGAATGTGAAGAGTGGAGATGGGAGGAAAAGTGTAGTGAGTATAGCAGCCTTGCGTTCATTTTATTGTACTTTATTTTGTTTTAGGTTAACTTTTTAAATTGGTGTTTTGTCTTTTATTTTTAGTATTTGAATAGCATCTTTATTGTACAAATAAAACATGGTGTATATTTAAAACATCATATATACAGTATATAATGCATAAACGCAACACACAGATACACAAAAGTAGGAAATACAGACATGTATAAAAATTCTTATTGCATTGCACACATTAGATATTCCTGCATATATAACAGCAAAGGTTTACAGTGTGCTTGTCAGTATCAGAAAGGAACTGACCAGACTCCAGCTCAAATACAGACACTTGCGTAGTAGGAATGGGGTTTAGATTTGCTGCTGCCATGGGTTTGATGCAGATCCTGTGGGTTTCAAGATTTGTTCTTTCAACAAAATGTATTTTGTAAGAATTTTTGTAAAACAGGATCTTGTCTCAGGGGACAGTATTTTGAAATCTTTGTTTATTTTGTGGGTTTATCGTTTTTTTATTTTATATCCATACAACCAATTTATTTGTCCTGGGACTTTAAATGAGGCACAACACATACAACCAATGAATAACTAGTTTCCAATATTGTTGTTTTATAAATGAATAAATATTGCATACAAAGGAGGATAATATAGTAACAAGCTGATTTATAATGAATCCATATTAATGAATTTCATACATAATTAAATATAATGTTGACCATACACAATCCACCTGTCAATACATGACTAATACAAAAACTGTGTCCAAAAACTTGAGGCATTTCTTGACTCTTTGTTCATAGAAACATAGAAACATAGAAACATAGAAAAGTGACGGCAGAAAAAGACTGAGTAGTCCATCGAGTCTGCCCCTTTTTATTTTTATTTATTTATTTATTTTTTTTTTACATTAACCTTGTTGTCTGACTATGGATTTATGTTTATCCCAAGCATGTTTGAAGCCATTTACTGTTGACTGTCTCACAACCTCTGTTGGTAGTTCACTTCTTCTAGAGTAGATGCATGTATAGTATAAATCAACTATATATATATATATATATATATATATATATATATAGTCAGCACACACTCCCTCAAACTTCTGCTGATGGCACAGGTGGCACCCCCAGAAGAAGGCGGGCCCAGCGCAATCTCCAAGGCTGGCACATCCCCATCCCACCCACTGAAACTTAATTGCAGTACTAGAAGTAAGAAGTAAGATTCATCCTAGTAATGTACATGTCATCCAGGACAGTTGGCAACTATGGGTGATTAGAGTGTGCCTAGGCACACCTGGCACACCCTGGCATGCCTATGGAAATGACAATAATTCCAAATGGTGATCGCCAGGGGAGTCTCCCCCAGGAGCTGTGTAAGTGTGATTCAGTGAGAACTCAAGGTAATAAACAGGAAGCAGATTCAATGTGGGTAGGCAATCCATAATGGCACCCAAAGTAGTTGCATGAATCAAGAGCTGTGAGCCAAAATTTTGCTTCTCAGTATCCTCATGGAAAAAAAATCACCATTAAAAAAATTATACTATTACATAAATATTAAAGCCAAAGCATTAAAGCATTCCAAGAGAATATGGCCTATAGATGGGATGATGTTACCAAACAGCGGGGACGCCGTCCCCCCTATGGGGGCCCTGTCCAAACAAGAGAGGGCCTCAATGTCTCTAGATATTCTACTGTACTAACCCTTCTTTTCTCCTCAGAGTCCTCACAACATAGTGGGCGCAGACGTCAAAAACGTCTCAGCCGCAATAACACATCAAATGATGGCTCATCCAATATGGATGAGTCTCCTTCATCAACACATGGACATTCTTACACAAACCAAGACACTAACCCCAATATCTCTACACACAGTAACCCAAACCAAGGAACTCTTTTGTCCACTCCTCACCCCAGCACGGCGCATCAAAGCGTTTTTTTAGAGCAAATGCGGGCACATGCACTCAAACAAAACAACACAAAAAATCCAAAGCCACAGAAAACACACCCATCCAAAATTCACTGAATATCATTAATTTGTCTAAACTTAAGCTTACTCCCAAAGAGACAACTGTCCTAACCAAGGGACTCACCTTTTGCCCAACAACTTGTTTGGACAAATTTGAGGCTATAAAAGATACACACCTTTTTGTCCGCAACCTCCTGATCAGGATTCAATACTTAAAACAACACGAACAGGCTGACCCTAAGTACACCATACAGGAATTGGAGGCCATTGAGACTCTTACAGAATTACTTGCTGAGAGTGAATATCTGGATCAATCAGATGCCACCCCAGTAAGTATAATACCTTCAGATCAGGACAGCTGTCTCCTTCCTTCCAGGCCCTATCAGGATCCTGGAAGCTCTCTTAAGAAGAGATCTACAATATACCCAGCCCCCCAGTTCTAACCAAAATGCGGCCACTTTTCTCAAATTAGTGTCCAAAGAAATTCAAGAACTCAAAGTGACCAATAAAGGTCAGAGAAATTGGTCTTCCAAAGAATTTAGAGCCCTAAAGTCCCTCCAGTAAAATGACCAAATCACGATCAAGTCTTCAGACAAGGGAGGCAACATGGTTATACAAGACAATGAACAATATGTCCAAATGTGCAGAAATATTTTACAGAATTCTGAATGGTATCATCCCATCCAGAAATCCAACATTGAAACATACGAAAAGGCTTTTTACGCATTGGTGGACAGGGCCTACCATACCAAAGTGATTACTAAAGCAACTTGGGAGTTCATTAGGACAACGCATCTTAGGGAGGCCACGTTCTATGCACTCCTTAAGGTGCACAAAAATCCTTCCAATCCCCCGGGAAGACCCATCGTTTCAGGCAATGGCAGCCTTACTGAGAATCTCAGTCGACTGGTGGATAGTTTCCTTGAACCTCTGGTGGAGGAATTACCTTCCTTCACGAAGGATACTATCCACCTCCTACAGACGATGGAGGGCCTCCATGTTGATGAGTCCACTTTACTTGTGGCCATCGACGTGGAGGCTTTATATAGTTCCATACCTCATGACAGGGGCTTGGAGGTGATTGGGAGTGAGCAAAGGACCACCTTGAGGGGAATCTCATGGCCTTTGTTGTGGAGGCTTTGGAATTTATCCTGAAACAACTATTTTTGCTTTTGTGGCTCCCACTACCTCCAGGTGCAGGGTGTTGCTAGGGGTGCATGTTGTGCACTCTCGTATGCAAACCTGTACCTGGGGGAGTGGGAGAGACTGCTTTTTCTGGATGAGGACACGTCAGTGTACACATGCCACACTCCTGCATGGCGTCGGTACATAGATGACGTCCTCGTCCTATGGGATGGCTCGCCTTCCCTGCTGAACGAATTCCTTAATTATATCAATACTCATAATTCTTCCAATATAAAGTTCACCATGAATTTTCACTCAACTGAAATTACCTTTCTAGATCTCACCTTACATAAAGAAAGGGATGGCCTTCTATCTAGCAACTTGTACAGGAAGTCAACATCAGGTAACGATTCTGGAAGCTTCCAGCTTCCATCCTTCATCTCTTAAAAGGTTCATTTCCTATGGCCAATACATCCGTGCCAGATGGAATTGTTCAAGTGAGTCCCTCCCTGAGAGGGAAGCTAAAATACTAAAAACTAGGTGACGAGAACATGGTTACTCCAATTCCTGTCTTAGAAGGGCATATCACAAAGCGAAGGCCAAACCTAGACATGAACTTTTATTTTCGAAAAAAATCAGATCTGATAATACACCTACTAGGATAATCACCACAACAGCACAAACAGATCCGGGACATTTATGCAAGGTACTGGCATCTTCTAACAATGGACCCCAAATTGGCTCCCTTTGTCTCTGACCACCCTTTGATCACCTATAGGAAAGCTCCTTCTCTACGTAACAAATTAGTACAAAGTGAATTTATTTTTTATTTTTTTCTCTTCCCCTTTCTTTGTTTTGTTTGTGGGGGGGAAGTTGAGAGGATCCTATCCAGCTCATATAATGTACATATACAACTACCACGAGAGACTCATGATTAAGTAAATTGAAGTAATAATGCATAAGTTGGTTGATCTTTCCTATTATGAGTGTTATATAACAGACCTGTCTCTGACTGTTTTAAAATATAATTCAATAAAAAGAATAAGAATAATAAAAACAAAGTGAATTTAAAATGACCAAACAATTCAAACCCCCAGCTGTGGGAACATTTATCTGTGGCAAATGTGGGTACTGCAAATTTATGGACACCAGAAAGGAGGTCGTCTTCCCCAATGGGGAAAAATTTTGTAGCTCGACACTTTGTCAACTGCTGTACATCGGGCATTATATACCTCATGACATGTGAATGTGGCTCTTTTTAAGTAGGTAAGGCGAAAGTTGAATTCTGGCATATATCAGCACTTTACCAGCATCATTAAAAAAGACCTGGACCTCCCACTGGGTAGACACAGTTCCCTAGTACATGGGAGCTGCACACCCCGAGTGAGGTTCCTAGCTCTCGAACATCCACCAGCAAATCCAAGAGGAGGAGACTATAATAAGATATTATTACAGCATGAATTGAAATAGATATTTCGTTTAAAAGCCACCACGCCCCCTGGCCTCAATGAGACAGTTAATTTTGTCTCGTTCTTGCCAGGATTTACTACAGGTGTCTGTGAAAAGAACCTATAGGCTGGCTGCGCAGCTTTTGGCATTGTATGCCTCCCTCTCTCCTCTCCCAGTTTTTCCTTTATTTTTATTTTCTTTGTCTTTCCCTTTTTTTTTCTTCCTCAAAATAAAGATGTTGTAGATATAATTTTGATTTTATGATTTTGATATATATGTTTTGCTTTTGTTGTTTAATAGTAAAAATATTTCTGTCTTCTTTTAAGTATAAAGATGTTGCAGATGTATTGTATCTCATTATGGTGACAAAAAGTTTCTCTGTTCTTTTTTTCTCAGATACTAATGTTGGGAACCCCCTCGATCACTGTCCTTCTGCTTCCCCTTTTGAGGTCTTTTTGAGTTTTTTATTCTCAAGTCCTTTGACCCAAGAGACCATTGGAGGATGTGTGGGGCTCGATTCACACCACAGCCCAGCGCGGGTGGGCCCGTCATGGTGTCCCGCCCTCTGACAGGGCTCCGGTCGGGCGCCTCTTTGAGTCCTCTTCCTGTTTGCGCTCCAACGCAATATGCAGGGAGGTGGACTCCAAGCGCGTCGGCGATGTCGCGATGCGTGACGCGGCTCCGTCCACTATGGGACGGGGTCGCGATGTGCACTGCATCATCGGGGGATCGTCGTGTCTGGCTCAGGTGTCCGCACCTGCGGCATCCTGGCCAGACGCTCCCTCAAGGCTCAGCTGTGTCCACTTGTGATTTTCACAGGTAGACATTTAATGGGAGGGTGAGCGTGTGAAACGCTAAGTCGCCATTTTGGCGTACACATCTAACACATACAGGAATCCTCCACTACAAGGTATATGATCTTTTGAAAGTGCTTATGTGCTTATATTGGAATACTCTCAATATTTGGCTATCTTATACGATTCCTTTTGCAGGGCATATTGCCCTATGCAGAATATTATGTCCGGTGGCATTCCTGGGCAAGGGGGGAAAAATCTCTTACTTTTAATATGGAGCAATTGGCCCCCAGGATTGGGATGAGATACATTGGGACACCTATTCAAACATAGCTCTCTGTATATATAAATACTGTATTGACATATCCCCTTGCTGTCCAGGTAAGGCCACCGGACGATTATGCTCACGTCTTTTAGATGCATATACCTTTTGCCATGTATGGGATGGCGCTTTTTATTGATTGTAATCCCCTTTTTTGGGATTCTTGTTTCTTCTTATATACAGCCTTACTACACTACAATTTCCTTTGCTGAATTGAGGCTTCAAAGCAGGAGTGTCTGCTCCCCAGTTTGAAGGATCCTTGTCTGTGGGACATGTCTGGCTGCCCCGCTTCCGCTTCTGCCCTCTTCCTCCATATCGGAAGTCCATCCAATGCTTCCCTATCTATAGAGGCTGGCATCTTTAGGACTACCATTCTGGGACGGTCTTGTCATTCCTTTTTGGGGACCAAAAGAGGGTACAGTGGCCTTGGGTGTAACCCAACATTTCTGGAGCGCTATGTGAGTATAACAATCCACTTTCCCATACCACACACCTTATGAACATGAGATAACCTTACCTGTCATTATTGCCATTATATGAAAAAGTAATTGATGTGTTTTCACTTTGTAGAAAATTGCACCCCAACAGATGCATACTTACCTCTGAAGAAGGACTCATTTATAGTCTGAAACATGTCAGGCTTGCATCAGTGACCCAGCGTTGGACCAGCTACCCCACTCTGATATTGGGGATCGGGTTTTCCAACCGGCTCACATGGTTGTTGGGTATATTTTGCGTAAATATACTGTTTATGGTCTATTACACATTGTAGGGCATATACCACAGACCCTTGTGGTTGTACATTTCTTGTATGTTTTATACTGTACCTTGATTATCTCTTTTAACCACTTCCTTACTGGGCACTTAAACCCCCCTCCTGCCCAGACCAATTTTCAGCTTTCAGTGCGCTCACATTTTGAATGACAATTACTCAGTCATGGAACACTGTACCCATATGAAATTTGCGTCCTTTTTTTCACACAAATAGAGCTTTCTTTTGGTGGTATTTAGTCACCGCTGGGTTTTTTATTTTTTGTGCTATAATTAAAAAAAGACTGAAAATTTTGAAAAAAAAAAACGCATTTTTCGTTGTTTTTGTTATAAAATATTGCAAATTAGTAATTTATCTTCATAAATTTTGGCCAAAATGTATAATGTTACATATCTTTGGTAAAAATAACCCAAATTACTGTATATTATTTGGTCTTTGTGAAAGTTAGAGAGTCTACAACCTATGGTGCAAATCACTGAACATTGATCCCACCTGATGTACTGACGGCCTATCTCATTTCATGAGACCCTAAAAAGCCAGCAAAGTACAAATACCACCCAAATTACCCCTTTTTGGAAAGTAGACATTCCAAGGTATCTAGTAAGTGGCATGGTGAGTTTTATGAAGTTGTCATTTTTTCCCACAATTCTTTGCAAAATGAAGATTTTTTTTTTTTTTTTAACAAAATTGTCATTTTAACAGGTTATTCTCTCACATGGCATATGCATACTTCAAATGACACCCCAAAATACATTGTACTACTCCTACAAAGTTGTCCATTTATAAGGTATTTCCAACACATAGCATGTACATGGCAAAAATGACACCCCAAAATACATTCTGCAACTCCTCCTGAGTATTGCGATACCACATGTGTGAGACTTTTACACAGCCTGGCCACATAGAGAGGCCCAACATTGAACTAGCACCTTTAGGCGTTTTAGAAGCATAAATTACACATCTCATTTCTCGACCACCTATTACAATTCTGAATGCCCTGAAGCACCAGGACAATGTAAATGCCCACAAAATGACCCCATTTTGGAAAGCTAACACCCCAACGTATAATCTATGTGGTATAATGAGTCTTTTGAACGGTTCATTTCTTTCCAGAAGTTTTTGGAAAATGTGGGAAGAAAATGAAAACGCATTTTTTTTACATAAAGTTGTGCATTTATAAGGTATTTCCAACACATAGCATGTACATAGCTAAAATGACACCCCAAAATACATTCTGCTACTCCTCCTGAGTATGGTGATACCACATGTGTGAGACTTTTACACAGCCTGGACACATACAGAGGCCCAACATTGAACTAGCACCTCCAGGCGTTTTAGAAGCATAAATTACACATCTCATTTCTCGACCACCTATTACAATTCTGAAGGCCCTGGAACACCAGGACAATAGAAATGCCCACAAAATGACCCCATTTTGGAAAGCTAACACCCCAAAGTATAATCTATGAGGCATGAGGAGTCTTTTGAACGGTTCATTTTTTTTCCAGAAGTTTTTGGAAAATGTGGGAAAAAAATGAAAAAGCATTTTTTTTTACATAAAGTTGTCCATTTATAAAGGTATTTCCAACACATAGCATGTACATGGCAAAAATGACACCCCAAAATATATTCTGCTACTCCTCCTGAGTATGGCGATACCACATGTGTGAGACTTTTTCACAGTCTGGCTACATACAGAGGCCCAACATGCAAGGAAGAACGTCAGGTGTTCTGAACACACATATCATTACAAATACCAAGAGTTACACCCCAAAATACATTCTGCTGAGTAAATGGTAAACAAAAGAGTACCTGTGGTTTTAGTATTACAGCTGTCCACAGGAGGATAGCACTGGTCCAGGCAGCAGGCAGGGACTTGGTCAGCAACAGCGAACACAATTGTTCAGGCAACCAACAGTAAATGCAATTGTCCAGGCAACAGGCAGGAAAACTGTCCATTGTACAGGCAGGGATATAGTCCAGGGTCAGTGCAGGCAGAGATGTTGCCAACAGTGCCAAAATATTGGTCCTGGTAGTAGGACAGCGAACACAATTGTCCAGGCAACAGGCATGAATACTATAGTCAGTACAGGCAGCAGGCAAGGATATTGTCCATATACAGCCCAAGGTCAGTGCAGACAGAGATATTGTCAACAGTGCCATAATATTGGTCCTAGTAGCAGGCAGAAACATGGTCCATAGTCCAGGTAGCAGCAGAGGTGTGGTTAGTTCATCCGGCAGGCAGAGGCATGATGGCAATAAGTCCTACAGGCAGCAGGCAGAAATAGGGACTCGGTCAGGACAGAATGGGGAAAGGGGTAGAGGCTTCTCCCACCCAATCTCTTTGAAGCCTCCAAGTCTCTAGACCCTAATCTGGGAGAGAGAAAACAAAAAAAATGTTTTCTTCTTCCAGAAAAAAACATTCTGGAGCCCCTCACATATGTGAGACCCCTGTGTTGTGAATCCCACTACTCCATTTGCAGGGTGCTAGATCAGTCCAAGAGGCAGGCAAAAAATGTAGTCAAATAGTCCAAGGTCAGTTCCAGATCAGGCAGAAGTATGTACAAAATCGGTAGGCAGAAGCGTGGTCAAATAACAGTCCAGGGTCAGTTCCAGATCAGGCAGAAGTATGTACAAATTCGGTAGGCAGAAGCGTGGTCAAATAACAGTCCAGGGTCAGTTCCAGATCAGGCAGAAGTATGTACAAAATCGGTAGGCAGAAGCGTGGTCGAATAACAAGCCGGGATCAGTTCCAGAGCAGGCAGTAGCATAAGGGGTGCGAACTTGAGAAAGAAACTGGGGAATCAATAATTGACTAGGGTGTGATAACGCCGGAAGCAGTCACCTATGCATAGACCTGGTTGGGAAGGGCACTGGGCACAATGATATGTGGTGTCTCTTCTAACTCCACTATTAGAGCACACCCGGCATCTTTTCTGGCGTTTTTGGCCTGTTGGTCTGGGAGGGATTTTATCGGGGAAATGGCGCTTGGAGAGTCTACTACAGACATCGGTTCTAATATTTTCTGGTGGGCCGTTGGGGTATAAAAGTGTTGTGATTATATCCTCCTGGTAGCCAAGGAATGGTTTGGGGTTTATGGTGGATTTGCGATATATGACATAGGTATTATATATATGGCCAAATGAAAAAAATAGAGGGCAACTTTTTTATACCAGTGGTATGTTCTTCTGTTTGGTAAATAGGGCTCCAACATTTGATCATTTAGATCGACTCCTCCCATATACAGGTTGTAATCATGGATACAAATGGGTTTCTGTATTGGGCCATTTCTTCTGGGGATCTCTACCAGTGCATTGTTGTGGATAGATGATAGCATGTACACATCTCTTCGGTCCCTCCACTTCACAGCCAGAATCTCTTCATTCTGCAGACTCGCCGCCTCTCCTTTTCTAAGCCTCATGTTCACTAGACTTTGAGGAAAGCCCACCCGATTCTTTCTGGCTGTGCCACAAGCTGGTGTACTCTTCCTGTAGAGGTTCCGGAACAGGGGTAGACTGGTGTAAAAATTATCCACATACAGGTGGTAGCCTTTGTCCAGGAGGGGGTAGATTAGTTGCCAAACAATTTTACCGCCTGTACCTAAATATTCCGGGCTATTGGGGGGATTCAGCTGGGAGTCCTTCCCTTCGTATACTCTGAAGGCGTAAACTTACCCCGTGTTTCTGTCGCACAATTTGTAGACCTTCACTCCATAGCGGGCCCTTTTGCTGGGTATAAATTGTTTTATTCCCAGTCAGCCGGAAAATTGCACCAGGGATTCGTCAACACATATATGCTGGTCCGGGGTAAATAATTGGGGGAATATTTCTGTAAAATAATTTAGAATTGGGCGAATCTTATAGAGCCGGTCATAATTTGGGGAATTTCAGGGGGGGGGGGCACTGGGTATTGTCATTAAAATGTAGAAATCTCATAATCATGTAAAATCTTGTCCTGGGCATTATGGATGAGAAGACCGGTTGTGGTAGATGGGGCGGGTGGACCAGTAGGAGCGGAGTTCATTTTTGTTGTTAAGTGCCATGCAGAACGTGAGGCCCAAAAAAGTTTTAAATTCTGCCACAGTTACATCTCTCCACTCAAAGGGACGGGAATAATAGGAGTTAGGATTAGCCTGGATAAATTGGCGTGCATATAGGCTGCACTGGGCAACAATGGAACGCAGCATGTCCTCAGTAAAAACCAATTCAAAAAAATGAATGGGCAAAAAATGTTGTGTGTCCACCTGGACTCCTGGTTGGGCAGTAAAAGGGGGAATACTAGCTTCTCCTTAATTGGGAGGAAGCCACAAGGGGTGCTGGAGTGAGTAGGGAAGGCCAGCATGGGATCTCACCCTTTGGGGCTGAGGTACAGCGGTGCTGGTGGATGGCACTGGGGTGCTGGTGGATGGCACTGGGGTGCTGGGGGATAGCACAGTGGTGCTGGTGGATGGCACTGGGGTGCAGGTGGATGGCACAGTGGTGCTGGTGAATGGTATTGCCTCCTCAACAACGAGTCTTCGTCTGGCGGGCGGGCAATATTCCTCGTCTGAATCCAGCTCTGATTCGCTACTTGAGACGGGTTCATAGGCCATATCAGACTCAGACTCAGGCTCAGACTCAGAGGAACCTGCAGGAGAGAGCTCCCCGTTGCTCTCATCGGCCGCAAGAATATTGTAGGCCTCCTCAGCAGAAAAAAGATAGTTTTGCCATTGTTGCAGCACTAATTGGCACTGATGACACTTGATGACACTGACAGGTGGCACTGATGATGTGTGGCACTGACAGGTGGCACTGATGACAGGTCATGTGGCACTGACACGTGGCACTAATGACAGGTCAGGTGGAACTTTATGAAGTGTAAATCGAAAAGAAAAAGTGGTATGCGCTGCTATGATGTTTGTTGCCTGGTTGCTGCTTCCACTGAATGTGTGTCACACAAGCAAATGAATAGATAATTATAATGGTGTGGATGCGCTACCAGTTAATAAATACATCAATAAACAGATAAATATATAAATAGTAAATAAGCAAACGTGACTAATAATATAATAAAAGTTGCACAAGATGTGAATATCGGGAAATGATTCCTTAATTGTAAAAGGTGGAAAAATGATGTGGAATGGACACCCCATAGGTGCTGACAAAAAGTGCTGAGTGCTCCAGGTGTATTGTGCAAGGTAAACAAATATTTCATGCAAATGATTGAAGTCCAAAAAAAGTCTCTATAATTGTCAAAAAAGGTGCTGAGTGCTGCCAATATATACGTGCATATTTAAACAAATGCTTCATGCAATAAAAAAAAAATCCAGAAAAAGGGGGATCCTTGTATATTCAATGCAAATAATGGTTTGATCACTGATGATCTTCCTTCAGTGCAAACTTCTGTGATCCTTCTTATCAAATGTGCAAATACCAAGCTAGCAAAGTGCAAGGTGCTCCCTCCACCAGGTGAAATGGACTCTTACCTTAATTGGCGACCCCCACTCGGGTCAAAACAGTCTTAGGCTGGGTTCACACTATCCGACAAAAAAACGGTCTGACTTTGATCCTACATTGCTGTGCGATTTACGGTCCTACATAGGGTCAAAGTCGGACCGTTTGTCTGTGAACAGGGATCCAACTTTGATCCCAACAATACCAGGCACCTTGTGCTCTGGGGATTTTGAAGGGGAACTCCACGCCAAATTTTTTAAAAAAACTGGCATGGGGTCCCCCTCCAGGAGCATACCAGGCCCTTTGGTCTGGTATGGATTTTAAGGGGAACCCCCACGTCGAAAAAACGGCGTGGGGTCCCCCCACAATCCATACCAGACCCTTATCCGAGCACGCAGCCTGGCAGGCCAGGAAAGGGGGTGGGGCAGGCGAGCGCCTCCCCCCTCCTGGACCATACCAGGCCGCATGCCCTCAACATGGTGAGTATGGGTGCTTTGGGGCAGGGGGGGCTCTGCGCCCCCCACCCCAAAGCACCTTGCCCCCATGTTGATGAGGACAAGGGCCTCTTCCTGACAACCCTGGCCGTTGGTTGTCGGGGTCTGCGGGCGGGGACTTATCGGAATCTGGAAGCCCCCCTTTAACAAGGCGGCCCCCAGGTTTTTTGTGTACATATTTCTTTCCAGGTAAATGGGTAGGGGTACGATGTACCCCATACTCATTTACATAGGGTGGGGGGCTGGCATCTGGGGGCCCCCTTGTTAAAGGGGGGCTTCCAGATTCCGATAAGTCCCCGCCCGCAGACCCCGGCAACCAACGGCCAGGGTTGTCCTCATCAACATGGGAACAAGGTGCTTTGGGGTGGGGGGCGCAGAGCGCCCCCTGCCCCAAAGCCACCATACTCCCCATGTTGAGGGCACGCGGCCTGGTATGGTCCAGGAGGGGAGGGCGCGTCCTGGCCTCCCGGGCTGCGTGCTCGGATCAGGGTCTGATATGGATTTTGGGGGGACCCCACGCTGTTTTTCGGCATGGGGTTCCCCTTAAAATCCATACCAGACCAAAGGGCCTGGTATGCTCCTGGAGGGGACCCCATGCCAGTTTTTTTTTAAAAAATGTGGTGTGGAGTTCCCCTTCAAGATCCCCAGAGCACAAGTCGCATGCCAGAAGTGAAGACACTGATACGACTTTGATCTGACTTCAATGCCTTTCAATGGGCTGAAGTAGGATCAAAGTCGGACAAAAGTAGTACAGGAACCTTTTTCAAAGTCGGTCTGACTTTGAAAAACACAAGTCAGACCAGTTAAGACGGCTCTCATAGGGAATCATTGTTTTGTGACGTAATGCAACTTGTGCTCTTCATGTCGGTCCGAGAATCGGACTAGTGTGAACCCAGCCTTATGGTATAACTCTTTCTCTTGTTGGAACAAGGCCACTTTAAATAAACCAGGGAGTGCTAACCGCACTTAATAAATGAAATCAAAGTGCTAATCGCACAAAGTATAAAACCATAAATGCTAATCGCATCAATTTCAAGATGTCAAAATGTGCTAATCGCACAGATGCTAAGATAGCGATGCTGATCGCATCAGAGAGATAAATAACCTGGTGCTAACCGCACAGGGTTTAAGAACAAGTTCCTTCCAATATAGAAACACTTAGTGCAGGAAAAACTTCAACATAAACTCTCTTGGTGCGGGAAACTTCACTGGTATAAATAATTAAAAATTCAACCGTGGCTCCCAGGTAAGCATGAAAAATAAAGAAAGTTTCATAGTATCTTTATAAGGTTACACAAGAATATAAAGCATTAGCTAACCAACTTACTAATGACTTGCAATATAAGGATCAAGAAACAAAGAACCGCAAGAAGAAAAAATACCAGAGAGATAAAACTGATTATGCTAATAATCAGGTGTTCAAATGGCAGATGAAGCTCAGAGATGAAAACAACACATCAAATACCAATACCCCAGAAAGAGAAGTTAGAATTGATACGAGACCTAGGATCATGCCCAATACCCCAAACCAAAGACCCAAACCCACCACGCAATATCAGAGGAATGAGGGACCACAGACCCCAAGAAATCAACAAGGCAGAGCCTGGCGGTGGTATCCTGTAACTTATGTGAGATCATCCTTTACTTGTTTTTATGCTGTTGAAATTTTAATAAAATGTGAGTAGTTTTCCAAAGGGGTGGCATGGTTTATTTATAAGCTGCTGTACATATTGCACTATGAAACTTTCTTTATTTTTCATGCTTACCTGGGAGCCACGGTTGAATTTTTAATTATTTATACCAGTGAAGTTTCCCGCACCAAGAGAGTTTATGTTGAAGTTTTTCCTGCACTTAGGCTACTTTCACACTGGAGCGTTTTACAGACGCTATTTAGCTAAAAATAGCATCTGTAAAGCGCCTCAAAAGCCCCCCCCCCATCCACCCCAATGTGAAAGCCCTGAGTGCTTTCACACTGGGGCGGTGCGCTAGCAGGATGTTACAAAAAGTCCTGCAAGCAGCATCTTTGGGGCGGTGAGGGGAGCGGTAATTTACCGCTCCTCTACCGCCCCTGCCATTGAAATGAATGGCAAGCGCTGCCGAAGCGGCTGCACACCGCCGCGGTAGCG
The DNA here is from genome assembly GCA_018402905.1 of Glandirana rugosa. Taxonomy (NCBI): domain Eukaryota; kingdom Metazoa; phylum Chordata; class Amphibia; order Anura; family Ranidae; genus Glandirana; species Glandirana rugosa. Next base: position 483,687 of record BLSH010019869.1, read on the forward strand.
CTGAGTGCCGGCACTTTTAACCCCGTTTTAACCCCTTGTGGGGGGTTAAAAGTGCCGCACACCCGCCTGCGCCGTAGCGCCGCTATAACAGTGCTAGATCCCCGCTGAGACTAGCGGGGATTTACCGCTACCGCCCGCCAGCCCCAGTGTGAAAGCAGCCTAAGTGTTTCTATATTGGAAGGAACTTGTTCTTAAACCCTGTGCGGTTAGCACCAGGTTATTTATCTCTCTGATGCGATCAGCATCGCTATCTTAGCATTTGTGCGATTAGCACATTTTGACATCTTGAAATTGATGCGATTAGCATTTATGGTTTTATACTTTGTGCGATTAGCACTTTGATTTCATTTATTAAGTGCGGTTAGCACTCCCTGGTTTATTTAAAGTGGCCTTGTTCCAACAAGAGAAAGAGTTATACCATAGGCCTGATTTGACCCGAGTGGGGGTCGCCAATTAAGGTGAGAGTCCATATCACCTGGTGGAGGGAGCACCTTGCACTTTGCTTGCTTGGTATTTGCACATTTGATAAGAAGGATCATATAAGTTTACACTGAAGGAAGATCATCAGTGACCAAACCATTATTTGCATTGAATATACAAGGATCCCCTTTTTTCTGGATTTTTTTTTTTTTTTTATTGCATGAAGCATTTGTTTAATTATGCACATATATATTGGCAGCACTCAGCACCTTTTTTGACAATTATAGAGACTTTTTTTGGACTTCAATCATTTGCATGAAATATTTGTTTACCTTGCACAATACACCTGGAGCACGCAGCACTTTTTGTCAGCACCTTTAGGGTGTCCATTCCACATCATTTTTCCACCTTTTAAGCCTCATACACACGGACGTTTCTAAAAAAATAAACAAAACGTCGGGCCCGACATCTAGGAAAAAAAGTCGGCGTTTTTCTGCGTTATGCATCGGCGTTTTTGAGCGTTAGTGAGCGTCGGCGTCAATAGGCGTTTTTTAAAAAAAATCATCCCTCTGCTATTTTTCAACCTAAAAACGTTGGCGTCAAAAAACCCCGGAAAACGCCGGTATAATAATAGGTGGCGTTTGTTGGCGTTTGTTGGCATATTGTGGCGTCGGCGTCAAAAAATGTCAAAACATTACAGCCTAAGAACGCGATGGCTGTGGGTTCTAGTTTCAGCTCACTAACGCCGACGTCATCTACAGCTCAAAAATGCAGACGTTTTTATGGGGCCATTGACTAACATGGAGAGCTGCAAAAAAGGCCAGAAAACGCTGGCGTCAAAAAACGTCCCTGTGTATGAGGCCTTACAATTAAGGATTAATTTCCCGATATTCACATCTTGTGCAACTTTTATTATATTATTAGTCATGTTTGCTTATTTACTATTTATATATTTATCTGTTTATTGATGTATTTATTAACTGGTAGCGCACTTTATGAAATGTGGCACTGATGACACTTGATGGCCCTGACAGGTGGCACCGATGTGTGGCACTGACACGTGGCACTGATGACAGGTCAGGTGGCACTGACAAGTGGCACTGATGACAGGTCAGGAGGCACTGACACGTGGCACTGATGACAGGTCAGGTGGCACTTTATGACACGTAGCACTGATGACGTGACACTTGATGGCACTGATAGGTGGCACTGATATGTGTCACTGGCAGGTGGTGCTGATACGTGGCACTGATGACAGGTCATGTGGCACTGACACGCGTGGCACTAATGACAGGTTAGTTGGCACTGATGACAGGTCAGGTGGAACTTTGACATGTGGCACTGATGACACTTGATGGCACTGACAGGTGGCACCGAAAGTGGCACTGACACGTGGTACTGATGACAGGTCAGGTGGCACTGACACGTGGCACTGATGACAGGTCAGGTGGCACTGACACGTGGCACTGATGACAGGTCAGGAGGCACTGACACGTAGCATTGATGACACTTTGATATGTGACACTTGATGGCAATGATAGGTGGCACTGATATGTGGCACTGACAGGTGGTACTGATATGTGGCACTGACAGATGGCACTGATATGTGGCACTGACGATATGTGGCACTGACAGGTGGCACTGACAGGTGGCACTGACAGGTGGCACTATGATGGGCATTTTTATTGGCACTTTTATAAAATACTCACTGTAACTCACAGTAGAAGATGGCACAGATCTCTCTCTCTCTCTCTCCTGACACAGCGTTGTCTGTGTGAGGAGAGAAGGCAGGCAACGAAAGATGATCTCATATGTTTACATTTGAGATCAGCTTTCGTTGGACCCGCCGATCGTATGGTAAACCGCCGCCGTTGCTGGCCGTTTACCTCGATCTGTGATTGGCTGTGTCCAGGGGACACATCGAGCACAGATTTTGCCTTGTGCGCGCCCGCGATTGCAGGCTGGGAGCGCGCGAAGGGGCGGACGTCCATGGACGTCCACCCGGAAATTGGGATCCGCGCTGTAGCCGTCTTTTGGCTATAGCGCGGATCTGTACAGGTTAAAGAAATTGTATTCAATAAAATAATATTTACTTAACACCAGAAGTGTCCGGAATAATCCGCAAACGGGGTATTAGGTGCATTCCAGCACCACTTTCTTTTGCAAGCCACAGTAGGCGATAAACAACAAAAAAAATTAAAGTGCAGCACTGGCTGCAATCCAGCAGTAATTGGAAGAAACACATAAGTTTATGAAAGATACAGAAAGCTGCTCCTGGTGGAATTTTTTATATTTTTTATTTTATGTTGATATTGCCTTCCGCCCGCCATATACGGAAATGACAGCTGTGAGGTAATTCTACTGCTTTTTTGCCTGTGGGGGTGCACAACACGACAATCAATGGCACACTGTGTCCCCGATCTCGGTAAAGAGTCAATGATGTGGATCTTTACCCACGTGATCAGCTGTGTCCAATCACAGCTGATCACATGTAAACAAGGAAGGTGAGAAGAGCAGATCAGCTGCATTTCCTCACAGGGGAGACCTGCACAGGTAATTAGTGCTGCCTTTCAGTGCCCATCATTGCGTGCCCATCAGTGCTGCTTGCTGCTCATCAGTGCCACCTATCAGCGCCGCCTATCTATGCCCATCAGGGCTGCATATTAGTGCCTCCTCATCATTGTCACCCCATCAGTGCTCTTCAGTGCTATCTCATCAGTGGCATGTCATCAGTGCCCATCAGTGCAGCATTATTAGCGCACATCAGTGAAGGAGAAACATTACTTTTTTTTGGTCTTTATTCATATTTTTAGCAAAGGAAAAGGAAAAACAGAGAAAGAAAGAGAAAAGACCCTGGTTTTTCAGGAACACAGTGGACTTTGTAGGCACAACATGAGGCATTAAATTAAAATATAACACAATTTTATTTCAAAATTCTAAAACACGGTCATAATAAAATCATTGTATACAAATGCCCAAACCAAAGCATGGGGATAGAAGTCCAGTCAGACAAGATGTGAGGTATGTGAATGTCCATCAAAAGGAAGTATATACAGTATCTCACAAAAGTGAGTACACCCATGGGGGCGTGGCGTCTGAGCTCGGAGATGGCCGCATAAGCCCTGAGCTCCGTCAGACCGCCGGGATAGAAGAGACAGATAGCGGAGCTACAGCTCGCCCGAAGCAGCAGAATACACCCCACAACAACAGGGACAGTAGGAGGAATGCGGAGGAGACGAAAGGACCCGATCCCGCAGCTAGGGAAGCTCTCAGGCTTCTTCTCCACAGCCGCGAGTCCCAGGCAAAATGGCGGAGGGTCCCTGCACCAGCTCAAGGCCGCAGCCGCGGCCTTTCCCAAACAACGATCCGGGACCGGATCACCTCCGCGGTCCAGCGAAGCCTCCTCACCAGCCCTCACTCCCACCACCAGGAGTCCGGCTAAGACCAGGCAGAGGACAACTTCCCCGCACACGGACACAGTGCAGCAGGAGATAGAGGTGAGTGGAACGGGCGCCATCACTACTGCGGAGCCCGCGCAGCCATCACACGTAGACCCCTTTGCTGACTTCGCCACCACAGGGCAGCCGGTCTCAGACACGGTGCTGAAGGACATGCTCATGTCCCTGAGGACCTCTATTCAACAGGACATTAACATGACAGTGCAGCAATGCCAGCGGGATATCAAGGACCTGGGCGAGAGGGTGGACACCATTGAGCAAGCTATGGGCACATACACTGACTCTTTCAACAAGATGGTGGATGCACACAATGCTCAAACAGAGGACCTCTCATGGGTTAGGGACAAACTAGCTGACCTAGAGGACCGCTCACGAAGAAATAATTTAAAAATTAGGGGTGTCCCTGAGACAGTCTCCCCAATGCAGCTGATGCCCTTTGCTCAGGAGATGTTCTCATCCATAGCACCTAACCTCACCACCCTGGAAATAACAATAGACAGGATTCATAGGGTGCCTAAGCCCTCCTTCCTGCCAGAAGAAGTCCCTAGAGAAGTCCTGCTTAGGCTACACTTTTTCAGAGCCAAAGAGCTCCTTCTAGAGGCCTTTAGAAAACCTGATCAGCGCCCTCCACAATACGCCTCCCTCCAACTGCTGCCCGACCTTTCCAGGCACACACTCCAGAGGAGACGCAACCTATTAACCATAACAAAGGCCTTGAGGAACCACCAGAGTCCCCATAAATGGAAGTACCCTGCCACGTTATTAATCACCAACAATGGTACTACCATTCCAGTTACCACTCTGGAAGACGGT
>BLSH010019869.1:496689-508921 GCA_018402905.1 Glandirana rugosa
CGGTACGAGGTCACTACGGGTGTTCGACGCAACCCACGGTGGGACGACGTTAAGGAGGAGGAGTAGTAGAAGGAGCAGGAGGAGTAGGAGGTCTTGACACGGGACCGAACTTATAAAAACTGGACCGGATACGACCACGTCCTTGGGTGGGAGGCTCGGTGAACGCTTACTGACCGGACTATTGGCACCTTTACTGGGGAGAAGGAGGAAGAGGAGGAGTAGGAGGACACGGTGTAGGAGAAGGTAGTACCGGGTTTCACAAAAAAGTTCCTCTGTATCTTCACCGTATCATTGCGACTCTTGTCGCAGTAGCCGTGACCGGTCTCACCACCTCATATGCGACGTGCCCACAAGGTGGAACTCCACCTTGCACATGCTGGAGAGACTGTGCGAGCAGCAGCAGGCAATAGTGGAGTTTTAGCTGCAGCACGCACAGGTCATTCGCTCTGCGTAAACAGCAACACTTCACCACCAACGAGTGGGCCTCCATGCTAGACCTGTGTACCATATTGCGGTGTTTTGAGTACTCCACCAACATGGCCAGTGCCGATGACGCTGTTCTCAGCGTTACTATGCCACTTCTATGTCTCCTTGAAAAAACACTTTGGGCCATGATGGAAGAGGATGTGGCACAGGAGGATGAGGAGGAGAAGGAGGAAGAGGGGTCATTTCCACGGTTATCAGGCCAGTCATTCGCAAGTGGCTCGGAGGGTGGGTTCCTGCACCAGCATAGGCCAGGTCAAAAATATTCAAGCCAGGGCACAGTTCTGGAGGATGAGGAGGACGAGGAAGATGATGAGGAGGAGGAATTGCAGCAGGGTGGCACCCAACGCAGCTTGTGGGCATCACTGGAGCATGGCTGGGGGGCTACAGAGGACACAGATGATATACCTCCCACAAAGGACACCTTGTCTTTGCCTCTGGGCAGCCTGGCACACGTGGCCGACTACATGCTGCAGTGCCTGCGCAACGACAGCCCACATTGTAACTTCTTCTGATTACTGGGTGGCCACCCTGCTGGATCCCCATTACAAGGACAACGTGCCATCCTTAATTCCCTCACTGGAGCATGAGAGGAAGATGCGCGACTACAAGCGCACACTGGTAGAGGCGCTGCTGAGGGCATTCCCAAATGACACCGGGGGCTCAGAGGAAGCAAAAGGCAAAGGCAGAGAAGGAGGAAGAGGCCACCAACGCAGCTGTGCCAACGCCAGCACCTCAGAAGGCAGGGTTAGCATGGCCAAAATGTGACAAAGCTTTGTCAGCAGCCTGCCACAATAAACAGCACCACCAGCCGATAGACAACATCTTAGCAGGAGGCAGCATTTCAGCAACATGGTGCAAGAGTATGTGTGCATACGCCTACACGTACTGACTGATGGGTCTGCCCGATTCAACTTTTGGGTCTCCAAATTGGCCACATGGCCTGAGCTTGCCGTTCATGCCTTGGAGGTGCTGGCCTGCCCTGCAGCCAGTGTATTATCTGAACGTGTGTTTAGCACGGCAGGAGGCGTTATCACAGACAAGCGCAGCCGTTTGTCCACAGCCAACGTGGACAAGCTAACCTTTATTAAAATGAACCAGGCATGGATCCCACAAGACTTGTCTGTACCTTGTGCAGAATAAACATTTAGACCGGTCTCACACAGCCATGCGTATACTTGTTTTTTTCAATAGGCCTCAATATTTTGGGGGCTACCCCAATTATAAACAAAAAAAAAAAAAATAGTGTTGGCTACCTCCTCCTCCTCCTCGACCACCACCACTTCCACCTACACTACCATGGTCACGGCCTAGTCAACCTCTAGGCTCCTACTCCACATCCACCCCCCCTTCCTATTTTTTTATTTGATTTTAATTTATTTTCCCTATCCCCATTTTTTTGTAGGGCACTTGCCCTACTCTTACCCCCATTTTATTTCCTTTTGCAGTCCTCTAGCACTTGCCAGGACTTTGTTACAGCCATTTTTGTGCCTAAAAGTTTGGGTCCCCATTGACTTCAATTGGGTTCGGGGTCCGGGATAACGTTCGGGCAACGTTCGGTGCCGAACCCGGACTTTTTCCCAAAGTTCGTACAGACCCTCCGAACCCGAACGTTCGCTCAACTCTAAATATATATATATATATATATGAATGAGAATAAAATGATAAATACTAAATGGTAAATGGGGGAAATGGATCTGTACAAAAAATGAGCAATGACAAATTAAATAAATAATTGAATGCAAATGAATGTGAATAGTGCCCACAGTACCAGGGTTATATATAGAAAGCTGAAGACTCTGCATATCTGGGAAGATGGGATTTATAAATTTAACTCACAGCCTCCTGACACAAAGCCTGGGAGAAATGGTTTGTAATTAGATGTTTCATAGAGGCCTGGGGGAAATGTGGCTCGTAAGTTGTAAATCCACCTCAGCTCACATTGTAGGCATTTGTTGAAATCACCGCCCCTGGAGCTGAAGTGGATGAGGCGGAGTGCAAGAAAGTGTATTTTGGGAAGGGTGGTAGGATGTACAGTAGCCATGTGTCAGCCTGGGGTAGTGTCTGGGTCTCGTTTGGATATACAGGGTGGGCCATTTATATGGATACACCTTAATAAAATGGGAATGGTTGGTGATATTAACTTCCTGTTTGTGGCACATTAGTATATGTTAAGGGGGGAAACTTTTCAAGATGGGTGGTGACCATGGCGGCCATTTTGAAGTCGGCCATTTTGAATCCAACTTTTGTTTTTTCAATAGGAAGACACATCAAACTTATTGGGAATTGGGAAGAAAAACAATGATGTGCTTGGTTTTAACGTAACTTTATTCTTTCATGAGTTATTTGACCACTTATAAAATGTGTTCAATGTGCTGCCTATTGTGTTGGATTGTCAATGTAACCGTCTTCTCCCACTCTTCACACACTGATAGCAACACCGCAGCAGAAATGCTAGCACAGGCTTCCAGTATCTGTAGTTTCAGGTGCTGCACATCTCGTATCTTCACAGCATAGACAATTGCCTTCAGATGACCCCAAAGATAAAAGTCTAAGGGGGTCAGATCGGGAGACCTTGGGGGCCATTCAACTGGCCCACGACGACCAATCCACTTTCCAGGAAACTGTTCATCTAGGAATGCTCGGACCTGACACCCATAATGTGGTGGTGCACCATCTTGCTGGAACTATGATGTCAGTGATAGGGAATTGCTGGCCATCAAGTCGGCTTTGGAGGAATGGCGGTACCTCCTAGAAGGAGCAGCTCACCCGGTATTGGTTTTTACTGACCATAAAAACCATAAAAAAAAATGCTGTTTTTTTACGGTATCTGTAAATTGTTTGTAGTATTCTCCCGTGTATCCATCAGGTCCGGGCGATTTAGAATTTGGTAGTAGCAAAATTACGTTTGCGATTTCTTGTGGTGTGAAAGGCTCGTTGAGAATGGATAGTTGGTGTGGAGTTAGTGAGGGGAGGTTGATCTGAAATTTTTGGATGTCCTGGGTAGTAGGTTGGTGGGTGTCAGGGTCTGTATGTAGGTTGTATAGGTCCTTGTAGTATGTGCTAAAGGCTTCTGCTATTGCTTGGGGTTTGAGTAGGCGTTCATTGGTGTGTGGGTGTTGGAGATGTGTGATATTTGCTTTGAGTCGTTTGCCTTTTATATATGCTGCCATAGTTTTGCCTGCCTTGTTTCCCGTAGTAAACATTTTCGCTTTCAGGTATTTTTGCGCCTTGTCGAATCTCTGCATTAGCATCGATCGTAGCTCAAGTCGCAAAGAAAAGACCTTATCCTGTATCTGATTGGAGGGGTGTGTCTTGTTTTTGCTGTCAAGGTCCGAAAGGTCTTTAGTAATGGTTTCTAGCCTAGTCATCCTGTTTTTTTTCTCTCTAGCCCCTAATTGGATAAACCAACCTCTCATGACCGCCTTATGTGAATTCCACACTGCCACTGGGTCCAATACTGAGTCCAAGTTGTTAGAGAAGTATTCTGTGAGTTGCGATTTGAGAGTGTTTCTATGTTTGTCCTTCTGGAGAATGGAATTGCTGGTGCGCCAGAGTAGGGGTTTCGCTGAGGGCGAGTTATCTGATAGTGTTAGGGTTACTGGTGCATGATCGGACCAAGTGGCGGTGTGTATATCCACTGCGGTAACACTTTGCAGCAACCATTTATCTGAGAGAAACAAATCTATTCGAGAGTAAGTGTTATATCTAGGTGATAGAAACGTATAGTCTCTCTCACTTGCGTGGAAGCATCGCCAGATATCATACAAATCATTAGTAAGGAGAAGGTTGCCCAAAGGTGCGGTTTGTCTCTTGGGGTGGCCAGTGGAGTCCATGTGCTTATTTGGAAGTGTATTGAAATCCCCACATAGTATTAGGTTGCCTTGTTGAACAGACTTGGCTGTTTTAATAGCTTTTTTCAGGAAGGTGATTTGTCTTTGATATGGAGACCAGTGTTAAGGGTGTGCAGTTTATGGTTCAAACCAAAATGAGATAACGGCCTTCTGGGTCAGAAATAGTTTGGTGAAGTTGGAAGCGTACAGAGTCTCAGATTGCAATTAGGATTCCTCTTTGCTTTTTAGTATAGGATGCCTCAAAAATGTGTGGGAAGTGGTGGTGTTTACACGTGGGATGATGGTTTGTAATAAAGTGGGTCTCCTGGACACATATCACATCACATTTGTGTGTGATTTCAGTTTTCCATAGGGAAGATCATTTGGCAGGGTGGTTTAGTCCATTTGCATTAATTGTCAAAATGGAGATGGGCATGGTGGTATTGTGGATGTGGTGTGTCTATTGTTAGTTACTCACGGTAAGGTGTTCGTCCGAGGTTGTTAGAAGGTTGCTAGGTTTTCAACTGGATTGAGTTGAGATAGGAAGTCCGTTGATTCTCTTGTGCGGTTCTTTCCTCAGGCGAGTATTTCTCAGTTTGTGCTGCAGGAAGAGTATACCAAAGGGACAAAACGAAAACAACAAACAAGAAGAAGAAAGGAAAGGAGAGAAGAGGGTAGCAAGGGAGAAAGAGGGTATGAGAGAGATGATAATAACCAAACGTGTAAAGTGGTCGATTCTTAGTGTAAGCCAGTAAATAGGTCAAGATTGTGTTATTTATGGAATTCCGTGTGGGGTTTTCCTTTGTGTTGATGTAGTTCCCTTGGAGGTGGGTGATTGTAGTGATCTGGGGGGTCAGGGAGTATGCCCCAGGAGTGAAGGAGTTTCAATCCTTGTTCCAGTGAAGTGATGTGGGTTTTGGATCCGTTTCTGGTGACTAGTATTGAAGCTGGATATTGTCATTTGTAAGTCAGCTTGTGATTACTGAGGGCCTTGGTGATTGTTTTCATTTGCATCCTTAACTGTAGGGTATGTTGTGATAGGTCTGCATAGATCGCTAAACGATCGTATGGGGGTGGTAGCTTGGGTAGTGATCTGGCCTTGGAAATAATTTGTTCCTTAGTGGAATAGAAGTGAATCCGCAGCAGGACATCTCTTGGGATATCACCTGTCAGGTGTTTCGGTTTGGGGATTCTGTGAATGTGATCAATGCTTAGTTCCATGAGGGGAACGTCAGGCAGTAAAACGGTGAAGAGATCAGTGGCATACTTGTGTAATCCTGATGGGGGTATGGATTCTGGGACTCCTCTTAATTTTAAATTGTTACGGCGGCTGCGATATTCTAAATTCGCTAATTTAGATTTGATCCATGCATTTTCCTCTTTTTGTTCCTCATATGCATCCACTAAATCATTGACGGTTTGAGTGCATTCAGACATTTTGGATTCTATGTATTGCACTTTGTCCCCCATGTGTTGTACGGCTGTGGTAACCTTGTGGATTAGTGATGAAAGGCTGGACATCAATGAAGATTGTAAAGACAGTAGCATGTCTTTCATCGTTGTGTCCATGACCGGCTGGCCTGATGTGGGGAAGGAGGCTATGGGAGAGTGTGCTGCGGTGTCAGGGCCCCAGAGCTGGGTGTCTGTACTCACTGCGGTGGCGGTGATCCGTGGTGAATCCATTCTCATCCTCGCTTTTGCGGGGCTGTGGGATGAAGGACTCGAGGCCGGGGAGTGTAGGGGCGATGTTGGAGTGTTGTCTGCTAGTATCTCCCCTTGTTCGGCGTCTGGAAGATCTGTGTATGCAGATGCGCCAGGCGAGGCCTCGCCGTCTGCGCCATCTTGAGCTCCTTTTTCTCCCGGCGCTGGTCTAAAGAAAAAGTCTGTGACCTTCTGTGGTTTGCGATCTTCTTTTCTTTTGCGGTGCATTTGTGCTCTGAGTTTGTGCACTCTCTAGGGAGCTGTAGCAGGGTTTTTGAGCTGTAGGTGCCCGTCCTGTCGCTGATAATCCTCCGATCGGCTGAGGAGCTCTCTGCTCAAGCGGCCATTCTTCACCGCGCGCAAGCCATGCCCCTATTGCACATACAGTTTTAATAGACACTTTGTTTATTCCCATGTGTCACAGGTCAATTTAGACGACACACTCGGTTTTAATTTACCTATTGTGTTTACATTAGGGAAACATTATTGTGCAATATATTTAAAACCACTGTGGGTTTTCCCACCTTGTACATAGTATTAGCGCACCTTTACACTATCTATCACTTTTCAATCCTGGTATTCAGGTTTTTTCAGGTGCATCAGATTTAATTAATTGAATTGTCAGTGCTCCCCTTCAAATGCAAACATAGTCCCAGTTGATATAAACAGCCAGGAGTGAGTTTTAAAGCCCATGATGCTGCATAGGTAAGCCTTATATTGGTATTATTATTATTATTATTACAGGATTTATATAGCGCCAGCAGTTTATGCAGCGCTTTACAATATAAAAGGGAGACAATACAGTTACAATACAATAAAGAAGAGATGCGTTTTCAAAGATTGCCTGAAGGTAGCTTAAGTAAGAGATAGCCAGACAGCTTGAGGTAGAGCATTCCAGAGGATGGGAGAGGCTCTGGAGAAATCCTGGAGACGAGCAAGGGAGGAGGATACAAGGGAGCTTGAGAGTAGGAGGTTTTGAGAGGAGCGGAGAGGACAGTTTGGGTGATATTTGGAGACATGATTGGTGATGTAGCTCGGGGCAGAGTTGTGAATGGGAATAGTTAGTATTTTAAATTTGATTCGCTGGGTGATTGGAAGCCAGTGTAAGGATTGGAAGAGAGGGGTGGGAGACACTGAGTGGTTGGTAAGGTAGATAAGTCTGGCAGCAGTATTCATGATAGATTGAAGAGGGGATAGCCTATGGAGAGGCAGGCCAATGAGAAGGGAGTTGCAATAGTCAAGGCGAGAGATAACAAGGGAGTGAATGAGGACCTTGGTGATGTCATTTGTTAGAAAGAGGCATATTTTAGAGATGTTATGGAGGTGAATTCTACAAACTTTTGGATTTGAGGCTGAAAGGACAGGTCAGAGTCTAGGATTACACCTAGTACCCTGGCATGAGGGGAGGGATTGATGGTTGCATTGTTGATTTTGATGGAAAAGTCATGGAAGGGGGTACGAGCGGGGGGGGGGGGGGAATTACCAGCTCGGTTTTAGAGAGATTTCGTTTGAGGAAGTGGTGTGACATCCATGCTGATATGTCAGTTAGTAATCCGAGAGGTGAGGAGTAGACAGATAGATTTGGGTGTCATTGGTGTATAGATGGTATTGGAAGCCATGTGCGGTGATCAAGTGACCAAGGGAGGAGGTGTAGATAGAGAAGAGAAGGGGTCCAAGAACAGAGCCTTGGTGAACCCCCACAGAAAGGGGCAATGGAGAGGAGGAAACAGAGTTGTAGGTAACACAAAAGGAGTGCTGTGATAGGTAGGAAGACCGCCAGGATAGAGCAGAATCTTGGAGGCCAAAGGAACAGAGTTTATTGGTAACAGTGAAAAGGTTAAAGAAACTCTTCTGCTAGTGTTTTTAAAAGTCTGCCCTGCAAAGAAAGGAAATAATACTTAATAATATCAATAATGTCCAACCACCAGTCTTCACTCTCCAGAAGGGCTAAGCCTATTGATGATTCTTCTGCTTTCAACACTTGTAGTGGTGTGTCACGTACCTGGTGGTGGAGTCTGACTTATGCAGTGGGCAACCTCTCTTATGACCCTGATTTGGGAACCCCTGATAGAGTTAACAGGAGGTTCGAGGGTCGGACTGGGTCACTGGTGGTGATGTGCAGGTCCTTGATGAGTTTGTGCAAGCAGAGGTGTAGTGGTGCAGGCCGGGTCAGTAACAGGCTGGTGGTACAGTATAGAAGGATCAGGCAGGAGAGTAGTCGGGCATAGGCAGAGTTCGTTAACAGGCAGGCGGCAAGGCACAAGGGAACAGACAGAAGAGTGATCGTGGAAGCCGAGGTCAGTGCAGGTGGAGATCAAAGCAGGGTCAAGACAAGCCGGGTCACAGGAACAGATAATCAGGATAACAGGTCCCTCAGGAACACACAAAAGCTGTAGAATGGACAGCACTGATTGCAGGGTGCTGTCAGCTTAGATGGCCGTTTTGGCGCCAATGCCAGCGCATACGCGCGCCCGCGCACAGGGCCGCGCACGGACGCATGCACACGCTTCGTGCGCCCATGCATAGGCCTTCCAATGGCCCCAGATGGTTCCTTACTTGGTGTCTGATGCCTAGACTCTATCTGCTTCCTTATTTGTGTACCCCTGATAGAGTAAACAGGAGGCTCGGGAGTGCAGGGAGGCACGAGGGTCGGACTGGGTCACTGGTGGTGGTGTGCAGGTCCTTGATGAGCCTGTGCAAGCAGAGGTGCAGTGGTGCAGGCCGGGTCGGTAAAAGGCTGGCGATGCAGTACAGAAAGGTCAGGCAGGAGAGTAGTCGGGCACAGGCAGAGTTCGTTAACAGGCAGGCGGCAAGGCACAAGGGAGCAGGCAGAAGAGTGGTCGTGGAAGCCGAGGTTAGTGCAGGCAGAGATCAAAGCAGGGTCAAGACAAGCCGGGTCACAGATAGTGATAATCAAGATAACAGGTAGCTCAGAAACACACAAACGCTGTAGAATGGACAGCACTGATTGCAGGGTGCTGTCAGCTTGAATGGCCCTTTTGGCGCCAATGCCAGCGCATACGCGCGCACACGCGCACAGGCGCGTGTAAACGTGCACGGACGCGTGCACACGCTATGTGCGCCTGCGCATAGGCCTTCCAATGGCCCCAGATGGTTCCTTATATTGCCCCCCCAAGGGGCAGCCTCCGGATGCCCAAACGGGCTCTCTGTTCTGGGTGTCTCCTCCAGAATGCTTCAATAAGCTCCATGGCATGGATATTGTCCTCGGGTTCCCACGAGTTTTCCTCGGGTCCGTACCCCTTCCATTTGACTAGGAATTTGGTTGAGCCTCCCCTCTTTCTGCAAGCAAAAATAACTTCTAGCTCAAACTTCTCCTCTCCGTCCACAAGAACTGGCCCTGGTGGAGCCATCCTCCTGGAAAGGGATCCTGGGTCACCAGTTTCAGTAGCGTGACATGAAACACCAGATGGGCACGCATGGATGGAGGGAGGGTCAGCTCATACGCCACCTTATTGATTCTCCTTTTCACAGGAAAAGGCCAGATGAACCTTGGTCCCAGTTTCTTGGAGGGGCAGGAGAGTCTTGAGGCTTTTTGTTGCCAGCCAAACTCGGTCGCCTGGTTGTAGATCCAATTCCCCTCGTCTCCCTTTGTCAAAAGCCTTTTTGTTAAGCTCCTGGGTCCGGGACAGTGTCTCCTGTAGAAGTCAGTTATTCTTTTCCAAGAATTCTGTGATGTTTTGAGCCACAGGTACCGTAATTTCCAGAATCACACTGGGTAGGAACGTAGGATGGTAGCCAAGATTAACCCAAAAGGGAGATTGTTTAGTGGCCAAGTGCACCGTGTTGTTTTAGGCAAATTCAGCTACCGGTAACAGTGAGACCCAATCATCCTGGGAGAAAGAGGAATAACAGCGGAGGTACTGTTCCAGGGTTTGGTTAGTCCTCTCCATTTGGCCGTTTGTCTATGGGTGGTACGCAGACGAGAATGCCAATTCAATCCCTAAGCCCGAGTATACAGCCTTCCAGACCCGAGACGTGAATTGTACTCCACGATCAGAAACTATATTGGCTGGGATTCCATGGGGATGGACAATTTCCTTTATAAAGGTCTCAGCTGTTTCTGTTGCAGACGGGGTGCTCTTCATAGGTATGAAATGTGCCATTTTAGTGAGGAGATACACCACCACAAAGATGGAGTTGAAACCGGCAGAGGGAGGCAACTCGACTATAAAGTCCATGGATATGTGGGACCATGGGTGCTCAGGAATGGAAAGTGGATTTAATAGACCCCAGGCCTTGGTTCTACTCATCTTATTTCAGGCACAGACTGGACAGGAACAGACTGGACAGACACAGACTGGACAGGCACTGACGTATCTCTTACAGTCCTTGTCAGCTGAGGGCCACCAAAAAGAGCGTGACAATAGTTCCAGTGTCTTGCGACTCCCGAAATGCCTGGACAATTTGGGGTCATGACAGAGTTCAAAGATGGTCAGGCACAGTTCTTCAGGGGTGAAGACCCTGTCATGGTACCACCACAGCCCGTCTTTCATTATCAGTCGAGGGTCGGGTGGTGTGGTGAAGCTGGTTAGAGATTGCCTGACCCGAGACAATAGGTCCTCCTGAGACAACAAGAAGCTCTGGGAAGGGAAGATGGTGTCTGGTGGGGCCAGATCTCCATATTCACAGAACATCCTGGACAGAGCATCTGGCTTAGTATTCTTTTACCCAGGCCTGTAAGTAATATGCAGTTGGAACCTCGAGAAAAAGAGTACCCATCGTGCCTGACGGGGTTTCAGTCTTTTTGCAGTCCGCAAGTACTCAAGGTTCTTGAGGTCGGTAAAAACCAGGATAGGGTGTGCGGCTCCCTCCAGCAAGTACCACCATTCCTCCAAGGCGGATTTGATCGCCAGTAGCTTTCAATCCCCAACATCATAGTTGCTCTCTGGTGGCGAGAGCTTCCGGGAGAAAAAGGCAATGGGATGAAGAGAAGCCTGGGGGCCTTGTTTCTGGGACAGAAACGCCCCCAATGCAGTCTCTGAGGCATCCACCTCTAGGACATAAGGCAAGACTGGATCTGGGTGCTTCAGGACAGGGGCAGAGGTGAATAACCTTTTATCTTTAAATATATTTTATTGAAAGAATTTTTATACAGAAAACACAGTAAGACAGTATGATCAAATAAAGCGTATAGGCCATACATGGTCCAAGAACATAACAGAAACTGGGGAAAAGAGGTCACAGTTATCCGAATAGGAGCACAACCTTTAGAGATTAAGGATTAGTGGCTGCATAGATTGTGAGAACTGGAGTACAACTAAAGAGTGATTGGCGAAAACTCCTGGTAACTGAGGTACAAGGAAGGTTCGGGTCCCCAGGGCCGCGGTCCGACCACCCCATAGGGATCAAGCTGTGGCAGGGGGGTTAGCCCCAAAGGATCCCTCCCTCAACCGTGAGCTCACCCTAGCCACTGTCCTTGGGTTCGGCTGAGCTCGAGAACGGAGCTTAAGGTGTGAGCCCCCATATCGAACAAGGAATATGTGACCAATTTTTTAAATGGGGTGGTGGATACCAATAGGGTAGGTGACCCACTACCACAGAGTACATCCTGGGGGGTCCAGGGCAAACCATAATGTGTCATATATTAGTGTTAGATATTAGTTGCTGTTGGAAGAAAAAGAAAGGAGATAAGATAAGGTAAGAGAGAGAAGAATGTGAGATAAAGAACAAGGAGTAGGAGAAGAGAGAGGAGGGTGCAACTGGAGGATGGCTATTTGAGTTGAGTAAGGGATAGAGTTGAGAGAAACCTCTGGAAGTTCGGGTTCTGCTGGTCCGTCCGAACTTCGGGACAAAGTCCGGGTCCGGGTCCGGACGGAACCCGAACGATCGCACGGACAATGAACCCCATTGAAATCAATGGGGACCCGAACTTTTAGGCACAAAAATGGCTGTAACAAAGTCCTGGAAAGCCCTAGAGGGCTGCAAAAGGAAGTAAAATGGGGGTAAGGGTAGGGCAAGTGCCCTACAAAAAAATGGGGACAGGGAAATAACTTTAAATATTTAAAAAAAAATAAAAACATAAAAAAAGCAAAAATGGAGGTGAATGTGGATCATCTTCAAACTGTGTCTGAAAAGTATTAATTAACGGTAGAAGCCATATAACTGTTCTAAAAGCATCTTCAAACTAGGGCAAGTGCCCTACAAATAAATGGGGATAGGGAAATTAAATTAAAATCAAGTAAAAAAACGGGAAG
>BLSH010019869.1:514538-531868 GCA_018402905.1 Glandirana rugosa
AAAACCCTTGCGGGGTTCCAATCTTCGAAGACCTTATCGGACAAGGTTAATAATGCGTTTTAGTGATTGTGACTTTAGGAGGTTTTGGGGGTTTATCGAGAAGAATTGGTCGGGTATGTATGGAATAGGTTTGTGTGGGTTAACGATCAAAAGAAATAAAATAATCCCCGTTTCGACTGTTAGTGGACCCACACCTTTAGGGTTAGCCAAATATAGGCCAGTCATTTTGTATTTCACAGAACCTATTACACGGTTCTTTTCTAAAGGTCGTAATAAGATTTATTCCAAGTCTTTAAGTTTACGTAGACCTTTGGTACCCGGGTTATATACCCACAGTTCGATACGGACCGAACCCGAACGATTTTTGAAATGTCCGGGTCCGGGTCCGTGCCACAGACACCCGAAAGTTCGGTACGGACCCGAACGTTACAGTCCGGGTTCGCTCAACACTAGTAAGGGATAAAGCTCTGGCAATCCATGACCGGGGTGGAAATTGATAGAATATGAGGGAGCAGTCATAGCTTGACACCCATATATTGGGCCCATGGTTTCCAGATGCATTTGAATTTCTGAACCTTATTTAGAATAATGCTGGAAATCTTTTCTTGGCACATTATCCAAGACACTTTATGTTTTACTGACCGGATATAAACCGATTGGGATTTCCACACCCAGGTGATTGTCAGCTTTGCCCCTAATAAAATAAAGAAAACTAGCAATTGGGTGTGTTTGGATAAGGTATGTATGGGCTGGTTAAGAAGAGCTATTTGGGGGTTTTGGAGGATTTCAGTGTTAGTGATTTTGCGTAATAATTGGAACAGGCTATTCCAGAAGCTTCTAACCTTGGGGCGTTCCCAAAAAATGTGTAGGAAGGAGCCTTCATGCCCACAGTCCCTAAAGCAGAGAGGGGAGGTGGATGGGAACATCCTAGCTAGGCGTAATGGAACCAGGTACCATCTTGTCATAAGCTTAATATTCGCCTCAATCAGAGAAATGTTTAGAATACCTTTGAAGGATCTAGAGAAGGTCTGATGCCAGGTTTCGATATCCCAGTTCATCCCAAGGTCCTCTTCCCAGGCCCGCATGTATGAGGCCTTTTCCTGTGGGTTGACCAAGCCTAAATGGATTAAAGAGATTCCTCCTCTCACGTCCGAGATTTCTGAACACCATCGTTCAAAGGGGGTGGCCTTTAAGGGGACTAAGGAGACCTTTGTTCAACCACCATCCAAAGGCCTTGATGTCCTGACCAGGGGGAAAAAGGGGGTTATTAAATATATGTGACATGGGGCACCAGGGAGATGTAATTAAGTTAGATTTGTGAATCCTGTCACAAAGATGAATGGAGTATGAAAGTGTCGGGGGGCGAGAATGGGGGGTCTGAGTTTAGAGGGACACCAGGCTAGATAGTCCAAAGTGTAGGAGGGGGTGACCTGTCTCTCCATGGATACCCAGTCAGGTTTAGGGCCTTTGGCATAGATAATGGAAAATTGGGCCATTTGTGCTGCTACATAGTAATACCATAGGTTGGGAAGGCCTAGGCCCCCCCTGAGTCTGGGTCTGTATACCCTTACTTCCCCAAATAAATTTGAGAATTGTGGATTGTAGTTTGTTTAAATGAGATTTGTTAATCGGGACGGGTAGAGAGCGAAAGAAATAGAGGATCCTCAGTAGTAGAGTCATTTTGATGGCATTAGCTTTGCCCAGCCAAGATAAGCCAAGTGATTCCCATTGCGCTAGATCAGATTGCAACTTTTTGTAAAGTGGGGGGTAGTTAGATTCGTAAATGCGATCAAGAGAGGAGGGGGGGGTTATCCCTAGATAAGGGATATTGGCCTCTCTCCATGAAAAGGGGAATTGTTCCCGAGTACCTCTCACCTGCCCATCAGAGTACCAGAGTACCTGTCACCAGCCCATCAGCGTACCAGAGTACCTGTCACCAGCCCATCTGAGTACCCAAGTACTTGTCACCAGCCATCAGAGTACCTGAGTACTTGTCACCTGCACATCAGAGAACCTGAGTACCTGTCACCAGCCCAGAAAAGTACCCGAGTACCTGTCACCTGCCCATTAAAGTATCCGAGTACCTGTTACCAGACCATCAGCATACCAGAGTACCTGTCACCTGCCCATCTGAGTACCCAAGTACCGGTCACCAGCCCATCAGCATATCCTAGTACCTGTCACCTGCCCACCTGAGTATCCGAGTACCTGTCACCTGCCCACCTGAGTAACCGAGTACCTATCTGCAGCCCATCAGAGTACCCAAGTACCTTTTACCAGTCCATCAGATTACCTGAGTACCTGTCTCCAGCCCATCAAAGTACCAAGTACCTATCTGCAGCCCATCAGAATACCTGAGTACCTATCTGCAGCCCATCAGAGTACCCGGGTTCCTATCTGCAGCCCATGCCTCATAGAATATATCTCGGGTGTTTGCTTTCCAAAAAGGGGTCATTTTGTGGGTAATTCTACTGTCCTGGTGCTCCAGGGCCTTCAAAAGTGTGATAGGTATGAATGAAATTTTATGTGTAATTTATGCTCCTAGAACGCCTGACGGTGCTCTCTGCATGTTTGGCCTCTGTATGTGGCCAGGGTGTGAAAAAGTCTCACACATGTGGTATCACCATACCGGGGACGACTAGCAGAATATATTTTGTGGGTTATTTTTTGCTATGTACATGCTATGTGTTAGAAATATCTTATAAATTGACCACTTTGTGTAAAAATAAAAGCGTTTTCATTTTCTTTCCACGTATTTCCAAGACTTGTGAAAAAAAATAAACCATTCAAAAGACTCATAATGCCTCATAGAATATACGTTGGGGTGTTTGCTTTCCAAAATGGGGTCATTTTGTGGGTAATTCCATTGTCCTGGTGCTCCAGGGCCTTCAAAAGTGTAATAGGTGGTTAGGAAATTATATGTGAAATTTCTGCTCCTAGAATGCCTGACGGTGCCCCCTTCATGTTGGACCTCTCTATGTGGCCAGGCTGTGTAAAAGTCTCACACATGTGGTATAGCCATATGCGGGATGAGTAGCAGAATATATTTTGGGGGGGTAATTTTTGCTATGTACATGCTATGTGTTAGAAATATCTTATAAATTGACCACTTTGTGTAAAAATAAAAGCGTTTTCATATTCTTTCCACGTTTTTCAAAGACTTGTGGAAAAAAATGAACCTTTCAAAAGACTCATAATGCCTCATAGATTATACGTTGGGGTGTTTGCTTTCCAAAATGTGGCCATTTTGTGGGTAATTCCATTGTCCTGGTGCTCCAGGGCCTTCAAAAGTGTAATAGGTGGTTAGGAAATTAGATGTGAAAATTCTGCTCCTAGAATGCATGACGGTACTCCCTGCATGTTGGACCTCTCTATGTGGCCAGGTTGTGAAAAAGTCTCACACATGTGGTATCACCATACACGGGGACAGTAGCAGAATGTATTTTGGGGTGTAATTGGAAGTATGCATATGTTGTGTGTGAGAAATAACTTGTTGTTATGACAATTTTGTGCAAAAAAAAAAAAAATAATAATGATTTCTTAATTTTCCCAAGAATTGTGGGAAAAAAGTACAACTTCAAAAAACTTGCCATGCCTCTTACTAAATACCTTGGAATGCCTACTTTTCAAAAGGGGGTCATTTGGGGGTATTTGTACATTCCTGACATTTCAGGGCCTCAAGAACTGAGATAGGCCATCAGTGCATCAGGTGTGATAATTTTTCAATGATTGGCACCATAGCTTGTAGACTCTATAACTTTCACACAGACCAAATAATATACAATTATTTGGGTTATTTTTACCAAAGATAGGTAGCAGTATAGGTTTTGGCCCAAATGTATGAACAAAAATTATTTATTTGCCAAATTTTATCACAGAAACTAAAAAAAAGTGTTTTTTTTTCAAAATTTTTGCGCTTTTTTCACTCAGGTCGCAAAAAATAAAAAACCCAGAGGTTCTTAAATATCACCAAAAGAAAGCTATATTTGTGTGAAAAAATGATAAAAATGTTGTTTGGGTACAGCGTAGCATGAGAGAGCAATTGTCATTCAAAGTGTGAGAGCGCTAAAAGCTGAAAATTGGTCTGGGCAGGAAGGGGGTATAAACGTCCTGTATTGAAGTGGTTAAAGCCAGATGACCACTACGGCAACTAGGCCCCAGATATTTTCGGAGGAAACACGGGATTAATTTAAGCTGAACATTGGATGTGCATGCACGCTGTATCAGATTTGTCCTTAAATAGAAATGTACTGGTAGCACAAACTATGAGGAGGGGCAGGGGCAGGGGAAGATTTAGCTTTGTACTCTGAAGAAAGTTGTGGTGCTGGTATATCTCATGAAAAAAAGGCATTCCAACAAGGATGTATAAAATCTTGGATCATTTTATCCTTTCAGAAACGTCCATCTGGGACAGTGTGAGACTACACCATAGACTTTGATCATTGCCCAGTAGAACTGAAGACAGCAATATTGAGAGACTGGCATCTAATTTCTATGGGCTTTAGATTGTAAGCTCTAACGAGCAGGGTCTTCTGGTTCCTCCTGTACTTAATTGTTTTGTAGCTGTACTGTCTGTTGGAAATCGTTGCACAAACTGTTGGCCCTATTAAATTGTATGATAATAATAATAATAATAATAAAAAATTAGATTTAAAAATAAAAAAAGAGAATAAATGCTGGAGATGCGGAAAGGACGAGGGTTCTTTACTGCATATTTTTTGGTCTTGTCACAAGCTAGACAGGTTTTGGGAAAGTGTACGAGAGATCATAAAATATTTGACCGAATACGACTTGGGAGAGGAACCGGAAGGGTATCTCCTACATCTCTCTACCCTTCCCAAACGTTGTTGAATGCAGCAAAATCCTGTATCCCAGCATTATGGAAGCAAGAAACATCTCCTAAAATCAGCCAGTGGCTCAGTAAAGTAGCAGATATCTTTTTTATGGAGGAATGTAGGAGAAAATGGGCACAATGGTTAATATATACAAGCTCAAGGAAATATGGTCAGATACTTATGGAAGAGGAATAAGATCTTAAATCGGGATAGGTGTGCTCAGTCAGGGGGTTAGTTAGTGGCTCCCGGCTCTGTGTGTTTTTTTTTTTTTTTTCGGATGGAAGGATATGTAGGTAGCATGTGGTCTTGGCTCTCTAAAAGTAATAGGTCTAAATTAATATACGAAGACATGTACAGTTGTATAGGTAGACAAGGCCCCGTAGTTAGCCTGCATTAAGTTAGTAGAAGGTGTATTTGGGCTCAAAATGTATATCAAATGAGTCCCATAATAGGTAAAGCATATGTTTTCACTGCCTATTGTAAGGATGGATTTGTACGGTTAATGTGTATTGGAAAAACTTTGAAAAATAAAGAATATTTAAAAAAAAATAATAATAATAATAATACATGTACCTTTAGATGACCGTATAAGCTAAGCAAACACGTGTTAAACATAGTGATGGATCCATGTAGTAAAATAATTGCAGTATTTGTTACCATATTTTGTTACGATGCATTTTAAACAAAATACCATGATTTCAACTCACATTCATCATTGTCTTAACAGATTATATATATATATATATATATATGTATATATATATATAATGTACATATTATAAAGTAATAAAGTATATCCTTCATCAATAGTATGTATTATATTTATGTCATTTATCTTTAACATTCAAGACAATTTTAGTGTTTAGAATTGTAAGGACTAGGTAACCATGTCTTTTTTTTCATCACATCTGATAAAGGAAACTATTTAATGCTTTAAGCAAACACTCAAAGAGGCTGTCTGTTAAACTGTCAGTTCCTCTCTAGTGCTGTGCATCCAGTCATCTGTCATGTAGCTCTCTGTGGACACCAAGGTTGGTGTCTGGAGTTTGTCGATGTTTTCCCAACTGGAGAGGCCCAGTGCAGACTGCCATTCCTTCTTTGACAGGTTGTGTAGGTGATTACATCAAGAGATTGCATTGTGTTTTACCACTGGGGCCAGGTGTCATTCTTTAGGGAAGAGCGTTAAAGCTTTTGTCAGCGCCTATTCCTCTTGTTTCACTTAACATCAACTCACCTTTTGGTATTAAAAAGAAAAATACAAACTGATAAGAATATCCCCAGGCATAGTTTTCATCCAACCTAAGGCAGCCATTGCGGTTGTAAAGATCCTTCAATAACCTGTCAAAAACTGACATTAGTGGTAAAGAACTGTTCATTTCTATATCTCGTTTTGGATTGATGTACATGCCACTTTTATATCCTTTAGCTCAATATAACATTTGCCCTTTCATGTTCTCAGTTTAAGCCATTGGGAATTCAAAGCTATTTCAAAGCATAATTATAGCGATCTGCATATAAAAGGCGCTATGTCCTAGAGAGGCTTCAATAGAAAACTCTTCTAAGGATGGAAATGAGAAATAAATCCCACAACTAAGATGCAGTAACATTAATACATTTTTCATCTGATGTGAGTGGTTGGAAGGTTTGTAAAGTTGATGGAAATTTGCCAAAGCCATAGGACAATTCTTAAACAATATAAGAAAAAATAGTAAATGCAGACATGAAAAAGCATCTGTTGCTTCTAATAGGTAACTTAGGATCATTATCTAGCTGGACTAGCTATCAATTCACATTCACTGAAATATATTTAATATAAAAATCACCAGGATAAGCAGACCAGGAAATTTAGTATCTGATCAAGACCTCACATGACAAGATACTAAAAAAGTGACATCAGCATATCCTCTTGTGGTTTCATTGTATTATATCTATCTGTTTATTAACAAAGAAGTACCCTCTGCCTATTTAAATAAGAAATTTCCAACCAAAATTTCTCGAGCTTCAGATCACTATTTTATAAAATTCACAATTTAAGGTGGACCTGGAATCTGATATTTTTTTAAAGTTACATAGTTACCTGTATGTTATGTAATGTGTAGGTGTAACACTTACAGGTACTTATTCCCTTTTCACATAGATCACTTTATTCTCACCTGACAATTTGGTTTGCTGCAAATTCAGCAAAGCTGTTAGGAAGTCTGTGAACCCTAAACAAAGCTACAAACCCTATTAAAGTTGATGAGAGACAAATCATTTACATTTGTTTCTATCATTTTTCAAGATTTTTTGCAACTTATTGTTAAGATACGGCCATTCAGCAGGGAGAGGGCCTTTTAATGCAGCTTAAAGGGTAACATTGAAAATACACAAAACAACTGCAAATACACAAAACCTAATATGCTTAGGAAAGGGGTTGTAAACCCTCAAGGTTTTTCACCTTATTGCATTCTATGCATTAAGGTTAAAAACCTTTTCACTTGCAGCAGCCCCTCCGAGCCCCCCTTTACTTACCTGAGCCTGAAGCGATCCCGCGGTGGGGGCGAGTCTTGGAGCTCACTCGAGCTGCTCCGGTTTTCATTGGCTGAATTGATAGCTGGGGAGCCATTGGCTCGCATGGCTGTCAATCAAGTCCAGTGACCCGAGAGCCCGGGGGGGGGGGGCCGAGTCCCGCTGTTTGTGTGAATACACATAGCAGCAGGACTCGGGAGCGCGCCTGCACGGCTGACCCCAGGGAAGCCTGGTGGTCACTCGAGAAGAGGAGGAGCACCGCTGGAGGGCCCCCAGAAGACGGGGGTTAGGAACCACTCTGCAAAACCACTGCACAGAGGAGGTGAGTATGACATGTTTGTTATTTTAAAAAAATGCCTTTACAATCACTTTAAATGAAGTTACAGAACAGTACATTTTTATCCTTTGAAAGTGACATTTACAAACAAATGGGGAAAATGGTGTGGGTTCCCCATATGCATGTTAAGGGACAGATGTATTCAACATTGGATGAGTACTAGAGTTGAGCGAAGCCGAACTGTAAAGTTTGGGTTGGTACCAGACTTTAGGGTGTCCATGTCCCGAACCCGGACATTTGAGAAAAAGTGTGGGTTTGGAGTTCGGGTATTTTTTCGCACATGTTGAATAGCTGCAGGGCAGCCAATCAACAAGCGTTTCACTTGTTTGCCCTTAGAAGCCATCACAGCCATGCCTACTAATGGCATGGCAGTGATTGGCCAGTGCATCATGTGACCCAGCCTCTAGCTGGAGTCACATAATGCTGCATGTCACATCATCTCATACTAGTGCAGGGAGAGGATGCAGCTGCTGCTGTGAGGGACAGATTAGCTTTAGAAAATAATCTCATACTAGTGTAGGGAGAGGATGCTGCTGCCTGTGAGGGACAGATTAGCTTTAGAAAATCTATTAAAAACAGCAATTTATTGGTGGGTGGGTGCTAGAGGAGATTTTTGTTTGCTAGAGTACATTTTGTTTGCTAAGCAAAGTGCCTCATATAAAACCTAAGCAAATTTTCTGTTTGTTAGGTGGGCGTTTTCAGCCATTTTTGCAAGTGCAGTGCACTTACACCTGCTTGTGTGTCAGGGACACTACTTTAATCGTGTTCTGTTAGTTCAGTTGGCAACATTTTGGCATATTTAAATACTGCTTTTACATTGCAATTAAAATTAAAAAGTGTGTCTACATTGCTGGTTTAAAAAAATAATAATAATATTCTAAATACTACATTTTCAGTCAGTGGTGCATTTCTTCCACAAAAATAAAAAGTGCGTCTACATTGCTGATTTAAAAAAAAAAAAAATATATATATATATATATATATATTGTAAATACTACATTTGCGGCAAGCGGTGCATTTCTTGCACAAAAATAAAAAGTGCGTCTACATTGCTGGTTTAAAAAAAAAATTCTAAATACTACAATTGCGGCCAGTTGTGCATTTATTGCACAAAAATAAAAAGTGTGTCTACATTGCTGGTTTAAAAAAAAAATATTCTAAATACTACATTTGCGGCCAGCATTGCATTTCTTGCACAAAAATAAAAAGTGCGTCTACATTGCTGGTTTATAAAAAAAAAATATTCTAAATACTACATTTGCGGCCAGCGGTGCATTTCTTGCACAAAAATAAAAAGTGCGTCTACATTGCTGGTTTAAAAAAAAAAAATTCTAAATGCTACAATTGCGGCCAGCTGTGCATTTCTTGCGCAAAAATAAAAAGTGCATCTACATATAAAACCTAAGCAATTTTTCTGCTTCTTAGGTGGGCGTTTGCAGCCATTTTTGCAAGTGCAGTGCACTTGCAACTGCTTGTGTGTCAGGGACACTACTTTAATCGTGTTCTGTTAGTTCAGTTGGCAACACTTTGGCATATTTAAATACTGCTTTTACATTGCAGTTAGACAAATTTTAATTTTTTTTTTTTTGTGCAAAATATTACATTTGCGGCCAGCGGGGCATTTCTTGCACAAAATTAAAAAGTGTGTCTACATTGCTGGTTTAAAAAAATAATAAGAATATTCTAAATACTACATTTGCGGCCAGTGGTGCATTTCTTGCACAAAAATAAAAAGTGCGTCTACATTGCTGGTTTAAAAAAAGAAAAATTGTAAATACTACATTTGCGGCAAGCGGTGCATTTCTTGCACAAAAATAAAAAGTGTGTCTACATTGCTGGTTTAAAAAAAAGAATAATAAATAGTGCTACATAGTACATTTGCACCTTGCTGTGCATTTCTTGCACAAAATTAAAAAAGTGCGTAGACATTGCTGGTTTAAAAAAAAATAAAAAATAGTGCTACATAGTACATTTGTACCTTGCTGTGCATTTCTTGCACAAAATTAAAAAGTGTGTCTACATTGCTGGTTTTTAAAAAAAGAATAATAAATAGTGCTACATAGTACATTTGCACCTTGCTGTGCATTTCTTGCACAAAATTAAAAAGTGCGTCTACATTGCCAGTTTAAAAAATAATATAAATTTGTGCTAAATAGTACATTTGCGTCCAGAATGAGGAGAGAGTCAAATAAGGGACGTGGTCGTAGTGCTGCTGGTGCTGCTGGTGAAGCTCCTGTTGCAAGGAGAGGACGTGGTCGATCTGTGCCAGCTACACGCACAAGTGAAACACCTTCCTCAGGTGCGAGTAGCCGACAGAACCTTCAACGTTATATGGTAGGCCCGAATGACGCTCAACGAATGGAGAGGCCAGAACAAGTACAGGCGATAGTAGATTGGGTGGCTGACAATGCCTCCAATTCCTTCACATTGTCTCCCTTGCTGAAAGCTCAGAGTTGGCACCTGAACCCCATGGCCATCTGTCTTTCACCTCAGCCCCTTGTAAATCAGCCAAGCAGTCTGAGCCCCAAGTCATGCAACAGTCTCTTATGCTTTTTGATGACTCTGCTGGTGTGCTTTCCATGGGTCTTTATTGGAATTTGTAACAGGAGAAACATGAAAAATAAACCATGGTACATTTTATATGGAAAAAGTGAACCCGTGCTAGAACATCTCTGGGTTTGTCTGCAGATAGTTATCTTTTTTATTTTTTAATATGTCTCAATATTTTGGGGGCTACCCCAATTAGAAAAAACAAACAAAAAACAATGTTGGCTACCTCCTCCTCCACTGCCACTTCCACCGACACCACCACGGTCACCACCTCTTCAAACTCCTACTCTACATCCACCTCCTCCTCCATTTTTAATTTTTTTATGTGATTTTAAGTTATTTCCCTATCCATATTTGTTTGCAGGACACTTGTCATACTCTTACCGCCATTTTGCTTCCTTTTGCAGCCCTCTAGCTCTTTACAGGACTTTTTTAGAGCCATTTTAGTGCCCAAAAGTTTGGGTCACCATTGACTTCAATGGGGTTTGGGGTTCGGGTCAAGTTCGGGGCCGAATTCAAACTTTTTCGCGAAGTTCGGCCGAACCCGCCGAACCTGAACATCCAGGTGTCCGCTCAACTCTAATGAGTACCTTCTAAGAATTGGTGGGGAAACCTCCCTCCTTGTAATGCACTTTGTCTCTAGGAGACAAGGGCCTCTTCCCCACATCCCTTTCCTTCAAAACAGAAGTGGGAGATTTGCAGGGAAAGATCTCATAAGTCATGAAAATCTTTGTTAATTGCATGTACCTGCCACCATTATGACCCACCTACTGACAACGTTTTCCTGTAATGATGACCCACTACTACTGCAAAAAGACAGATCCCTACCTGGCTGGTGTTTGTAAACTACCTTACTGGGGATCTTGAGTGATGTTATTGACCAAAGTCAGCTGGGGACCTGTGATTTATCAGTGGTAGCACATGGGTGACAATGTTTGACCATGTTTGGTCAGGGATGTCATCCATAATTCCTGACTGGTTCGTTTACAAGAAAGCAGTAGGCTAGGTAGCTTTACAGAACTAACAGCAAGAAAAAATTTTATATGGTAGGTCATCCAGGCAACTGTGCCATATTATTTACTTTTTTTGAGGCAAAGTTTTTTGTGCAACACCTTTGTCCAGGGATGGCTGTGTTTATTTACTTTTCAATTCTTTCTAGAAATGATTAATAAGGATTACACATTTTTTCCCTATACTCTTTCCTCTAGAAGGTAGATATCTGGGGTCCCCTTATGATAAAGGGCGCATCCAGATTCTGATAAGTGTCCTCACAAACCCAACATCATCTCTGTAACGTGGGAATGAGGTAAAAATATATGAGTGTATCCCCGTGCTACTATGGCTGTACACTGGGGGTAGAACTAGGTTGCTGCTGTACCTGATATCTGACAATATGTGATACAATTTTTGAGAGTGAAATGGTACTGCGCAGCCTATTACAGTGTACTAATAATAAACTATGCCCCTAGTGGGTCTGGGGCATATTACCACACAGAAAGCTCCTGTTGCTGAAATCTACTTAAAATAGTACAAAGGTGT
The DNA here is from genome assembly GCA_018402905.1 of Glandirana rugosa. Classification (NCBI taxonomy): domain Eukaryota; kingdom Metazoa; phylum Chordata; class Amphibia; order Anura; family Ranidae; genus Glandirana; species Glandirana rugosa. The sequence goes on from BLSH010019869.1 coordinate 526,308, forward strand.
GTGATGATAAAGTGCAAACTTATTGCAATATATACGCTTTTTTAAGCATCATTAGACCAAAATATAGCAGTGTAGATAGAACAAAATGGGAATGGCGCTGTCTTTGGACCAGTAAGGTGCTAGTGTTATATATAAATAATATATTATGTGCAAAAGTGCTTTAAAGTGCAAAAATATTTTTTCCTCAAAATTCATAAACGGTGTCTTCTATAACCTGTGCTGAAAATGTCCATAAAAACTTGTGCAATGTATATCAAACAATACTAAAAAGAAGTCCAAAAATATGTTGATTCAATGTGCAATCGACCCTGATTTCATAGTTTAAATCATAAAAACATCAAAACATAAAAACTGAAATTGTCCGTAAAAAATCCGTAAGAAATAAATAAAGTGGATGTCAAGCAAATAGTGAATTTTAAAAAACATCAGGTTTTGAATTCTTTTGAGTGTGCACGTATTACGTGCGGCCACGCCTTACGCGTTTCGTTATAAGACGTTTCGTCGTCTGACGAAACGCGTAAGGCGTGGCCGCACGTAATACGTCATTTCCGGTTTCTGGAATACCAACGCTTGGAGCGCAATTCGAACAGAGAGGAAGGAAGGCGATCTCACCTTCCTCAAGCAGGTGTAGCCTGCTCGTTACACATATCCTGTTGGAGTTTTATATGTGTACTATTTTAAACCATCTGGAACTTTTTATAAATAATCTTTCAAATAAATAATTTTTTGGGAAATACTGCACTATCAAGTCCATCTTTTTTTCCGCATATCGCTTCACAAAACACCTGGGTGAGACGTGAATGATTGGAGGAAGATCGAAATCCATCTGTGGGAAGTAAAGCTGTGAGCAACTAAAGGAGGATTGGAGAGGAATCCATCTGGGAGGAGTGGAGAAGGAACCGAGCTCTGGAGAACCAAAAGACCCCATTTACCACATGTGAGATACCCCTGGAGGGGTGGGAAGAATTTGGTAAGTGAGGGCACATCAGGGGAGAGCACGAGTGTTTCCACACCTACCTGTTATACTTCTGGAAGAGTACTTATCACTACATCACTCACAGGCACTGGATTACTGCACTAAGAAATAGAATACTTTGCACTATATATACTGGTCTTTACATCCACTTTATGTATTTTTACGGACTCCAGACGGGCATTTGATATTTACAGCCTGCTTTCATTTCATCTTAAACTGTAATAGTAAGGATAAGGTTTAAACCCTTATAGTATTGTTTGTGTGACTTTACATCCACTTTATTGGTCTTTTCACCTCAGATAAATGCTAACATAATTGATGCTCCTGGGACAATTTTGAATACTCTTTTATATATTTGCACACTCAAAAGAATTCAAAACCTGATGTTTTTTAAAATTCACTATTTGCTTGACATCCACTTTATTTATTTCTTACGGATTTTTTACGGACAATTTCAGTTTTTATGTTTTGATGTTTTTATGATTTAAACTATGAAATCAGGGTCGATTGCACATTGAATCAACATATTTTTGGACTTATTTTTAGTATTGTTTGATATACATTGCACAAGATTTATGGACATTTTCAGCACAGGTTATAGAAGACACCGTTTATGAATTTTGAGGAAAAATTATTTTTGCACTTTAAAGCACTTTTGCACATAATATATTATTTATATATAACACTAGCACCTTACTGGTCCAAAGACAGCGCCATTCCCATTTTGTTCTATCTACGCTACTGCTTCCTCTAGTAGGGAGTTAACGGAAGGCTGCAGTCTTTATACATCTAAAGTCCTCGCGCAGGAATTACTGTATTTACAAAATATAGCAGTGCTTATATCCATAAAACATAATATATGTACACTACTGTGAGAATAAAATATATGTCATAGTGTAATATCATCAATAAAAACAATGAATTCAGCGTGCAAAACATAAAATATATACCAGATGAAATAATAATAAAAATATATAAATATAAAAATATATAAAAATATATAAATATAAATGTCTTTTTCAAACTCAAGTGATTAAAGTGAAAGTGACTTGTGCTCCAAAAGTTCATAAAATGCTTTGTGCTCCAAACAAGTGTGGGAAGCCTCTTTGTGCAGGGGGGTAGTCAATTACCCCAAAAGGATTCCTTTATTAGTGAACTTCGACTGGGTAAGTGCTCACAGAACTCTCACCTTAGTGGGTTCGGATCTATGCGCATCAAGGTATCTTTGCAGGTTCCGCTTTTCCAATTGGGATGTTTGCTTGCTCCAACCGCAATCCTTCCGTGTGTATTGCCAGGTACGACCTCCCGGTCATTGGACTCCTTCCGATCAACTTTTACTCCAAAAAATTAGGCATGCGGGAAGAGACAAACGGATTCCATAGTATAGTATGTAAAAGCTTGTTTATTTACTCAATAAAACTTTTTCCCAAAAACAAAGACAAAACTGATAAAAACAACACAGCGGCGTTCAAACGCCTCTCACTGTGTATCCAGCACTCAGATTACAGCCTACGCGTTGCGTCACATCACGTGACTTTCTCAGGGCTGCTGGATAGGTTAACACTGCTGTCATTTATATTCGTGGGGCCGGATATTGTCCGGCGGCCATTTTGTTGGAGTCTGCGTGTATGCGGCGCGGCCATTTTGCGGTGGTCACTGAACAGTACATCCTCTGCTGACACCATTCCTTAGCAGGTGGTGCTTGACTATGAACTAAAAACTGATTGGTTGGTGGCTAAGAATAGTGTATGGTACGGACCAAGTATGACATTAGATAGACACAGGTCACCAATACGCCTCTTGGGACATATATCCGAAGGACATACATCTGTGGCAAGCGCCTCTACAGCGCCCCACTGTATATTTACAGGCACTTTATGAGTAAAGTACCTAATGGGGTAATTCATATCAACTGCGGAGGACTAGGCTATGTACCGATGCATAAGAACATAAAGCGCCTATGCAGCACCACAAAATAAATAAATAAAACAGTAGATATAAACTTGGGGATGGTGGTAAGTGTATAAAAGATGTGTATTAAGATAGTAAGATGGGTGGTTACTAAAAAATAAATACATAATCATATTAAAATTGCTCCTTGGATGGTTAAAAATAGATGTGAATGCTGGATTCAGCGCCAGAGGATCACAGGAACGAATGTACACAAGGCATATATCAAACATAATTATTAACAATCACTAAAAATTACTTAGAAAACAATTTAAGTCAAACTCCACATTCATACCCCTTGGTGTGAGAGTTTTAAGGGTGTAAATCCACCTCGATTCTTTTTGACTTATCGTTCTGATTTTGTGGTCCCCTCTCCAGGATCTCTTATATTTTTCTATCCCCCAGAATTGTGAGGGGTATTTGTTGTGTACATTTAAAAAATGTTTAGATACGCTGTGTTTCGGGTAACCTTTTATTATATTACGTATATGTTCTTTTACTCTGTTTTTAGTGCTCTTTTGGTTCTTCCTACATACTGTAATTTACATGTACATTGGAGTATGTAGATCACTCCTTCCGTGCTACAGCCTATGAAGTCTTTTATTTGAAAATTTTGCCCTGTTGCAGTAGCTTGGAAATCCGTTTTCCTTAGTTTTATAGCATGATTACATGCGTAACAATGCTTACAGGGATAAAAACCTGTCCCATTAAAAAAGGTAAAAAAATTCTTTGGTGGAGTATCTATTACATTTTTTACTAATTTGTCTCTTATTGTTGGGGCTCGTTTATAAATAAATTTAGGTTTTTCCGGCAAAATTGACTTCAAATGTTTATCAGTTTTCAGGATATGCCAGTGTCTATTGAAGAGTCTCTCTATTTCTTTATACTGGACGTTGAAGTCCAGTATTATGTTGGGAACTTCTGGAAAAGATTTTTGTGGTTGATTCGTCACTTTTTGTAACATTTTGTTTCTATCCAGTAAGTTGATCTCATTGATTTGATGATCCAATTCCTCCTCTGTGTAGCCTTTGTTTATAAATCTTTCTTTTAATGTGTTGGCTTGATCGCTATAATCTTTCTCCATTGTACAGTTTCTTTTTATTCTAATAAGTTGCCCCCTGGGGATGTTGAACAGCCAGGGTTTAAAATGACAGCTCTTTGTTGATAGATAGCTGTTTCTATCAACATTCTTGAAGTGGGTTTTAGTCAATATGCTTTCTCCTTCTATTCTAATGTCTAGGTCTAAGAAATCAATGTGTTTGGGAATGAGGTACTTGTCCTCTCAACATGAAGCAAGGTTCCTTGCAAGGAGGGAGGCTTTGCTGTCCCCCTTCTGCAATGTGTCCTACCAGTTTTGAGGGCTTGTGACTTGAAATGAATCAGGAGCGGGGCACACCCTGGCTTCCCTCCCTTTCCTGGCCACCTAAGCTGCCTACCTGGATAATAAACTAATATAAATGATAGGAGCAACCTCTTAAATTCATACTAAATCAAGGTTGAAGAGGATCTACAACACAGGACAATATTATTGACTTTGAATTTACATCAAAGACTGTTTTTTTTTTTTTTAATAGAGGACATTGTTTTTATTTTACTTGTAACTTTTTTTAGGGAATGAGTATTAAAGGGCACTATGTGTACTCATTCATCTACTGGGAATCAGGTTTCTCAATACTAATATGTTCTTAAGCAAAGGCTATGGGGAAGAGGCCCTCAACACGCAAACAAGGTGCCTTGAAACAGAAGGGAGAGCTTTGCCCCACCACCTTGTAACAATCCCTCCTAATGTTGAAGGAGCATTGCCTGGTATGGTTTAGGAAGTGTGTGTGTGGGAGGGGGGGGGGGGCACTTTTGCTGCCATCCCTTTCAATTCCATCTGGCCTGGATCAGGATCTGGTTTTAAGGAGGACCTATGAATCATGTCATTCTTCCATTTTTTGTAAATATCACTTTCAAAGGATACTGTTCTACATTTTCACATGCAGTTTTAAGGCATCTTCCCAAGCAGGTTATTAAAAGGTTTTGTGTATTTTCAATGGTACACTATAAACTGCATTAAAGATCCTCTGAATTTTGAAGGACATCCCTATATTTTTTGTAAGGGATACATGATCCTAGGCTTGTTTGTTTTCAATATATTAATTCAATATATGTTTTCAATATATTAGAACTAGTGTTGAGCGAACCCGGACTGTAACGTTCAGGTCCGTACCGAACTTTCGGGTGTCCGTGGCACGGACCCGGACCCGGACATTTCAAAAATCGTTCGGGTTCGGTCCGGGGTTCTGCTATTTTACTCCACGTGTTGAGAAGCTGCAGGGCAGCCAATCAACAAGTGTTTCACTTGTTTGCCCTTAGAAGCCATCACAGCCATGCCTACTAATGGCATGGCTGTGATTGGCCAGTGCATCATGTGACCCAGCCTCTTTATAAGCTGGAGTCACAGTGCTGCAGTCACATGCTCCTTGGGTTAGTGTAGGGAAAGGTAGCTGACTGCGTGAGGGACAGATTTGAGACATTTTAAGACCTGATCCTGCATCCTGAGATAGATTACTTTACTACTGCTGTCTGTGCTGTTGCTCTGAGGACAGATAGCAGAAATTAGAGATTTCACATACCGCTGCTTTGAGTTGCA
>BLSH010019869.1:549899-572982 GCA_018402905.1 Glandirana rugosa
TCTCCTTCTTTCGACTCACTCGAGACACACTATTAAACCTTAGTTTTTAGTTCCAAACGTGACACGAATACAAAACACCCACAGCCCTGTGTGACATATCTCTCCTTGGACTAACAAAGCAAATCGCGGCCTGCTGCTACAAAACAAAAGACAAAAATATACAAAAATAGAACGTTTGGATACTGTTATTTGGACTGTTCGGTGGTCTAAAATTTCTTTGACTGGATATACGACTTATAAAAGGAGACTTTTCACTAGGGGTACTCATCTCAACTCGCTTGGAGACCTTCAAGCCCAAGACGACCAGGCAGGCTTGAAGCCCTGTTTCAGGCCCAGGCCCAGGCCTGCCTTCCGTGCGATCGTTCGGGTTCCGTCCGGACCCGGACCCGGACTTTGTCCCGAAGTTCGGACGGACCAGCAGAACCCGAACTTCCAGAGGTTCGCTCAACTCTACTCATGGGGATCACTTTTCAGAGGAAAATATTCAGCATATAGGTCAGTTTCTTTAAAATCTGGTGGCTTGTCAGGTTTATTGTCATAGGTTTGCAAGATAAAAACATATAAAAACAGAAAACAAAACATCGTCGTCCGGCGCTAAACGAAACAATCAGGTTCCTCTCTATACAGTGTGTCCCGACACCCACAAAACATAAGCACAGTGCAAACCTTGATTTTTGATTCCAAATTATCACACAGAGCTCACTCAGCTTTCTTCCTCTGAGATCCAGGATAGAGCTCCCCTTTGCTCTCTTCCTGGTCATTAAATGCAGTGGAGAGGGGTTTGAGTGGACCAGAAAGTCTGGGCCGGAACCAGCTCTGCCACAGTGGCTGGCAAAACCCAGGTCGGACTCTCACTAGTCGCTTCAAAGTGATCGCATGCGAGGCGATAAGTATCCATTATGGCGCCTCACATAGCGGCACACATGTATATCATTACACCACCATGTGTAATCTTTTGTTATGATGAGAGCTGCATCCGATGAGAGGTGGGAGTGTAGGCAAGTGCAGGTTTCACATCAACCTGTAAGTGGCACTGTGCCATTATTACAGATATAGTGGAGACTGGTAGGGGAATTGTCACTTCAGAGAAGTCATCTGTCCAATTAGACCTTGCTTATGAGCGAAAGTGCATAGAGCAGGGAAAGTTTCCTGGCAAGTAACGTCAGCTCAGGACAATGCCTGTCTTAAGGAAGCATTCAGCTGTCTTAAAGCAGTAATATATTGCTGAAATAGTTTACCGCAACCCACCACATCTCCAACATTGCCTTGTATCCTTGCGTACTAAAACTGTCATTATTCAATATCAATAACCTGTATGCAATCCACAAGATAAATTACAATATCAAGAACTGTGTTGTGTTCTGATTGATACCCTTGGCTTAGGCCCCACCACATGCACATTTTACATGCTGTAACGTGTGCTAAAATGTTTGTTTTACCGCTCATTACCACCAATGCATTTTGTGTAAACAAGCCCTTAGAAACGCTAAGACATTTTAACATTCCCCCAGTCACTCTCTGTTGGTATTGAGAAATGCAAATGTGAGTTACTAGCATACAGAGGGGTCCAAGGGTCTGATTATTCCTGCAAGGAAAATCAGACACATACGCATCTATTCAACAGAGTAAAAAGCAAAGCACAAAGGCCCTAGACTGTTTACAATGGACTAATGAGAATCAGTGACTCACAGATTTTGGATTGCCTGAATATTTGGACATAGATCCCATAGCTGTGAGAATAACACCTTCAAGAAAACATGTAACTCTTAATTTTTTGCAGGCTGGTTAAAATCTGCATGCATACATAAGTGTCTGTTTTTCTGATCTGCTAGATTTGTGAACTGATTTGCTTGCAAACTAAATGTATGGGAATTGTGAACAAAGGACAATTTAGCCTTGTTGCATGAGATGCCAGCAATTTGGTGCAAGCTATAGGCACAGACACACCATCCAGCCATCTTGCCGGCAGTCTGTAAAAAAATTAGGAGAGAGGCTGAAAGTGTGAAATTAATGTTTAAGGTAGTATTTATTTAGGGACACATTGTCTCTGGATGCTTAAGGCTCTAAACCTTATTACCGCTTGGTGCATCATCCAGTCACACCTATTTTCAGCCTCTCTTAGACTTTTACAGGCGGGATTAGATGGTGTGCTTGTGCCTTCCGCCTGCACCAAAGTGCTAGGATCTCATGCACAGGAGCTAAACATCCAGTTTGCTTGAGGCCTGATTTGAAAAAGGATTTGTGATTACATTCTGTACTGTCAATATCCAGGTGTTCCTGCCAGACAGCATAGCCAGGTTGCTAACCTCACTTTTCTCTGCTGAAGAATTTTCCCAGTGTATTGTTTGGAATATGAATGAACATTACCATACCGATGAAGATAACTCTTTGCCCATGCCTTATGTTTGCAATCTCTCTGTGATAGCTTGAAATATTGTCTCAGGCTGCCTCACATTGCTGCTGTATGGTAAACTAGTATAAAGGCCAAATCAAATACTTATACTTCATGCTTTTAAAATATACAGTATGCAATTTTTATTGAGTATACAGTTCTTACAAAATATATCTAGATTTCAGGTTTACCTTTCAAGTTCTATAGTTAGAAAGGTAGATAAATTGCCATTGTTGCTACAGCTAATACTCCCATAGACTGATGTTAAACTATAACAAAAAATATGACAATGAAGGCAAAGTCAGTTTTATCTTCTAAAATATAAAATGTATGTAATGTATGTAAGCATGTGACACAACCAGTATTCCACAAGTCCTAAATACCTTTTTCCTTCCTCATTTTTCTGGAATCTCTCTATACCTCAAGGTGGCCACACACAGATCGTGATTATATGTCCCATTGAGGATGAGATATGTCTGTCTGTCCTTGAATCTGCCAGAATCCATTTTGATCACCTGTCTAACAACACCAACTAAAAGAAGTAGAGAGTGGAAAAAATCTCTTTGTGATATTGAGTTTGAGTATTTCCTACAATATTGTTTTTGTTTATTTTTATTTCTTATCCTGTTGCACACTCTTGTCACAGTACAGTCTTGTCATTGTACAACTTTCAAAACAGTAAAATGCTAAAGTTAAAAAGACTGATAAAAATGTGTGAAGTTAATTGTCCAACCTCTGAGAAACTTTATGCTTTTGCTAAATACTCTTTTCTTTTACAATTGTATTTGTTTTTACTTTAAAAGTTATGTCTTCTCATCAGAAGAACAATTCCAGTTCTTCTATAAAGTGCTTAAAAACCAAATAAAAATATTCTGCTTTGAACTATTTATTTCTAAATATTAAAAAAGAAAAGGTTTGTGTTTTGGAAGCTTAGAACTCTGTTATAAAACTATTTTTTCCTCTTTCTGTATTTGTGATAAAAAGGCTCGATGACAACTTTAAACATCATGCGTAGACAGTGAAAAATGTTTTTCTACAAAGACTGCTTGCAATAATGAATAGATGAAAGTATTTGATGGGGGCTGAGTTTATTAGGAGTATTGCTTTCTTGGAGAAGTGAATCAGAGGAAACACAATCCTGTGAAAAGAAAATGAATTAAAAACGGAGGTTCCTGTTGAAGACTGATGAGCAGTGACAAGGAAGGATGTTCTCAGGGAGGTGCTAACAGATGGAGCAGGTGGGATTCAGTCGAGTTGATAGGTGTTTTGACGATAAATGAGCAAGTTTTAACACCCTTTGTTTCTACCAAAGAAATGGAATCCTTTTCACAAAATGATAGACAAAGGATTAACTCCTTCTTTCCTTACACATCATTTCATGTATTGCATGAAACAAGGACTTTTATGATTTAGGTTTGTGAAAATATATCCCACAGAAAAAAAATCAAATGATCAATAAAAATGTTATTAGAACTTTCCTTCAGGAAATGTTTTTGTAAAGCGATTTGTATTCACAGATACATGTCGCTTAGCCTCGGGTCACAATTAACATATGGTGCTCCCTAGTTTGTTTATAGTAAATACCTAATTCTTCACACAACAGATTCACAAAAAGTACAAATGTGGGAATTGTATGATTGTTTTTTTTTTCCATTAAAATTAAAACACTTACAGGCAAATGTATATGAAAAATGAGAGCATTTTTAGTTTCTAAATGTGCATATCTTGGTCAGAACATAGTTTAGAGCAGTGGCTCTCAACCCTGTCCTCAAGTACCAGGCAGACCATGTTTGCAGGTTTTACTTTATCTTGCACAGGTGCTTTAAATCAGAGTCAATGGCTTGGTATTTTGAACAGCTATTTTAATAATGCTTAAAGTGAAACAATAAAAATGAAATATTAATTTAAATAATGTGCCTGGGGGTCCCTTAGTCTGCCTGTAAAAGGGTGCACCTATGTGATGTTTAGAACAGTGCCAGAGCAAAATTTGTGAAGGGAAATTGCCATTTATTATTGCGGCTGTAATGTATTGCCGGTTCCCGGCAATATACAGAAAAATCACTGAAACAATTTGCATGGGGTCTAACCCCAGTCCACACCAGCCCCTTCGGGACTGGTTTGGATTTTAAGGGGAACCCCCTGACAATTTTTTTTTTAAAACGTGGGGTCCCCCCTGAAATCCAAACCAGACCCTTATCCAAGCATGCAACCTGGCTGGCCAGGATAGGGAGGGGGGCGAGCGAGCACCCCCCTCCTGAACTGTACCAGGCTACATGCCCTCAACATGGGGAGTATGGATGTGCCCCCCACCCTAAAGCACCTTGTCCCCATGTTGATGGGGACAAGAGCCTCTTCCCTACAACCCTGGGCTGTGGTTGTGGGGGTGTGCGAGCCAGGGGCTTATCGGAATCTGGAAGCTCCCTTTAATAAGGGGGCCCCCAGATCCCGACCCCCCCATGTGAATTAGTATCGGGTACATCGTACCCCTACTACTTCACCAAAAGTGTCAAAAAAAGAAAAAAAAACTACAGGAGACAATTAGGGACAAGTCCTTTATTAAAAAATAAAAATAAGTATCCCTCGTTGTAATCCATCGTCAATCACGGCGAGCAATGGACCCGAAAAAACTAACGAAAAAAAAATGAACAGCTCCTCCTCCATGGGAGGGCTCCTGCCGACTGAGCTCTCTTAGTTTTGAGGTTTTATTTATAGTGAAGGACGGGGCCACCCAGTGACGTAATTGAGTGACCCGCCCCTCTGACGTCACATGACACCAGAAGGGGCGGGTTTACCTGTATGTCACCCGGTGGCCCCGCCCTGCACTATAAAAAAAAATCAACACAAAAGCCAGTACAGACGGTGGCAGTCCTCAAATGGAGGAGGAGCTGTGCGTGCCATCTGCGGCAATGCATTATGGGGCTCTCTGCGGCGGTAAAGTCTCTGCGTACACCCCATAATGTTTTTATGCTCTACTCGAACCCCCGGCCCATTCCTAGTCACCACCTCTCTTTGGGGCTCTCACCTTCTCAGTGGCTTGTATATGAACAGCTGACGTGTCACCACCATGACAATGAATGAAGTGCCAGGCTAGATTGGTCAAATGATCCTTACTGATGTTATACACATAATTTTGCAAACAATCCCAAAGTCTTCTTGTAGAGCATCCCACATACTGAACTGAGCAGATAGCACACTCAATAATGTATATAACATACTTAGTGTTGCAGTTCAAAAACTTTATAATCATGAAAAATGTATCTGTAACAGTAGAATGCACAGTACCCCCCCCCCCCCTCCCAGTATGTGGGAACAGCAAGGACAGCCCAATGCTCCACAATGGTAATTACCGTTAAAGTGAAGCCAGGTAGTAGACTGTACACGGGTCAGATCAAAAGAAAATGAGGAAAAGAAAATTGTGTTATGTGCATTATCATGTATATTGTGTGAATTACCACAATTAAGAAATGGTCATGGGCCCTAAAAAAATGATTGAGGATTGATGTTTTGACTTTGAATGTTTATTTTCATGAATGTTTATCAAAACTATAATTTTAATACAAATGCACAAAAATTATTATTAGCATACTAAAAGAACAAATTTGTTCAGTAAAAATTGTTTGAATGTAAAACTGTAAACAGACAACTCTAAAAAAAATTGACTGCTTGCTCAATTTAGTGTTACACTTAAATCCCCCCTAGGGCTGTCGTAACATCTTTGCTCTGCAATAACACCCAGTCTTCTGTGTGTTTTACCAGCTATGCTCATAAACACACAACACTTAGCAGCCTGGTATGCTGTGGTACCATTTATTTATAATGCCACCACAATGCACAACCAAAATAAGCAGCGATTTATCTGTTCTGCAGTACACTATAACACACATTCCATACACTGTGGTGCCCTGTTGATGCATGTCCAGTTTTTCATCCATTACTGGTTGTAGGCAGCCCATTTAAAATAAATGTTTTTATTAAAATTTAAATTTTTAGCCATGATTTATTGAAGGTGGATTAAGCCTATTTGAAATAAATGGGCAGCCTTAAAGAAGATCCTAACTATAAAAAATAAATGCTGAGTGGTAGAGCTATTTTTTTTGTACGCTACCTGCAGGTGTCCCAGCACCCAGCTTCAGTCCTGGCATCTCATAGAAGCTTGGAATGGAGCTGGCTACTGGAAAGATGTAATGCCAGCAAACATGACTAGGAGCAACATAAACAGTAGGCGCCCAATGGCTGAAGAAAGAAGATGTCCCTCTTGGCCTGGCTAAAGCAAAGGATAAGATAGTGGTGGAGGCAGAGCCTCAAAGGGAATTGTGGAGCTGTTATCGCTGGAGGAGGGAAAACCTAGAGGTAAATCTACAGTGCATACTTGCACACATGCAATGCCATTCGTTTATACCATATCGTGAAATGGACTGGAAACCTGAAAAAACTGCAGCACAAAAATGCATTTTTTTCATACATTAAGGTGCATTGAAGCCCATTTATTTTGAATGGGCAGTCAAATACAATGTCCTGCAATATACACACATTATCATTGGTGCCATGCCCCAAAACATGTCAGTGGAGGCACCCTCTCTTCTCATGCTGCCAGCACAGTCCCCCTTATTGTATATTTAAACTTCTGGAGCTTATGCTAAACATTTTTCCCATTCAGTGTCTACTACAGAAATGCTATATCAGCCTTTTCTCCATTTTCTGTAACTTTAGGGCTCATTTACACTTGCATTAGCCCTCAGAAGAGCAATCCACAGTGAATTACTTTTTCAAAGAGCATTTGGCAGGCAGTGAGGAGATGTTATGTCTAAAAACCCACCATTGCACCACAACACCAGCCCCATTCACATGACCATTCCCAGTAGGTCATTGTGGGTGGGACAAACTAGAAGTCTCCTGGTTTTCAATCAACTGATGCATATTAAGTGTGTGGGGCAGACTGAGAATCTGAGATGCCCAGGTCACAGAAGAAAAAGGGGGTCATGAAACTTTGAGTGAGGCTTGTCATGACACTACATCAAATCACAGATTAATCATAAAAAGTATTTATTAGTATTATTTATATATAGACATAGCATGATCATAGGCATGATATAAGTAAACAGAAAGTAAAATTCATAATTTATACACAACCAACACATACAAGGATACATACTTAATAATTGGATAAATTCATCTTATATACATATATGGTATTATTGAGTAAGTAATTGCATAGCAACTGAAAGTAATGTATAAAATTGATAACCAAAATCTCTTGACGTCTTAAAAAAACTTGACGCATTTTGTGGAGCTTGTCCACTCATCAGGAACAGCGTAAGAGATATCTATAAATGTAAATAAAAATGTATCAATGAGAGAAAAATGATGGTCAAAAGGGGTCTAACAGGGACAGGTAGCCCCTATACTCACATGTCAGCTCAAGCCCTTAAACCCTTTTTTCCTTCCAGTGACACCACATAGACTGGGGCATTTTTTCCTGTCATTGTCACGGCTGACTCAGTGCCACATTTTTCTTTGTCACCACTAGCCCTGTATTTGTGCACAAATTTAAAATTCTTTCATTTGTTGCAGCATACCAACAAACATTGATACTATTTCATCACATGCCACAAATTGGCCCTGACCCCAACTCTTATTCCACCCGAGAAGGGAGGCACAGTTCCCATCTTTGCCCTGGGCACTGGATGACTTTGCCCAATCAATGCTTATAAATTTTTTGTACTAATAAAATTACATTTAAACCACAAAATGAATGTGCAAAACTGGATGCAATATCTGCAATGTCCAATTTGGTCCCAGCAAACAGCAGAAAACTGGCTGGCCGTTTTAGAAAACATGCACATTCTTTTTCTAGTTTCTTTGTATAATAAGGTTCCATTAATCAACAGACATCAAAACTGTTACATATTTGACAAACAACTTTTAAGCAATTTTTTGCATTGGTGCTATAAAAAATGACTTACATTTAATATAGGATTCTATACCCATCAGTAATACTCCTTGCATTAGGTACACAATGATCTGCTCATGGTTTTACCATTTGTATTTAGACAGAGCTCACTTGTGTTGATTTAATTAACTTTGGTAATGATGCACCAGATGGCATTTGTCATTGTCAGCCGTAGACCTTCACACCAAGACTGTTGCCATGGTCTCAGTCTGTGCTAGGTAGGACTGGACTAGAACGTTTAACAATAATACGGACATTTTTATTACTTTCTTTAACAGGAAAAGAGATGGAACTGAAGCACTCTTTGTAGTGCTTTGAATACAGTTTTAACATGCTATCCTTGTGAAAAAGAAGGTTTTTAAAATCACTAAACATTCTAAAATCTAGTTTGCAAAAGCTGGAATTCCACAATTATGATTGACATTGCTTATTTATTGGTGTATTATGGGAACATTTTGAATGGCACCTCAATGCATTATTACAGTAACAGGAAACATACATGCCATGTGTTGTGGTTCACTGAGTGAAAAAAGGTTTGCTGTGTTAGGGTACAATGCCAGCTTATTTAAAATGTTTGAGGTGCCCTAAAGCAGTGCACACTATGGCCTCATACACACGGACGTTCTTTAAAAAATAAACAAAACATCGGGCCCGACGTCAAGGAAAAAAAATCTGCGTTTTTCGGCGTTCTGCATCGGCGTTAGTGAGCGTCGCCGTCAATAGGCGTTTTTTTTTTAAATCATCCCTTAAATCATGCTATTTTTCAACCTAAAAACGTTGGCGTCAAAAAACGCCGGTTAACGGCGTTTGTTGGCGTTAGTTGGCGTTTTGCGGCGTCGGCGTCAAAAAATGCCAAAACGTTACAGCCTCAGAACGCGCTGGCCGTGGGTTCTAGTTTCAGCTCACTAACGCCGACGCCATCTACAGCTCAAAAACATCGGCATTTTTATGGGGCCATTGACTAAGATGGAGAGCTGTAAAAAACGCCAGAAAACACCGGCTTCAAAAAATGTCCGTGTGTATGAGGCCTAAGGGTCCATGCACACTGGCTTTAAAAACACTGCTTCTATGGGAGTTTTGTGTTTTGCCTGTAGAAACAGCTCAATGTTATCCTACAGTATCTCACAAAAGTGAGTACACCCCTCACATTTTTGTAAATATTTTATTATATCTTTTCATGTGACAACACTGAAGAAATTACACTTTGCTACAATATAAACTAGTGAGTGTACAGCTTGTATAACAGTGTAAATTTGCTGTCCCCTCAAAATAACTCAACACACAGCCATTCATGTCTAAACCGCTGGCAACAAAAGTGAGTACACCCCTAAGTGAAAATGTCCAAATTGGGCCCAAAGCGTCAATATTTTGGGTGGCCACCATTAATTTCCAGCACTGCCTTAACCCTCATGGGCATGGAGTTCACCAGAGCTTCACAGGTTGCCACTGGGGTCCTTTTCCACTCCTCCATGATGACATCACGGAGCTGGTAAATGTTAGATACCTTGCGCTTCTCCACCTTCCTTTTTAGGATGTTCCCCAGATGTCCAATTGGGTAAAGGTCTGGAGACATGCTTGGCCAGTCAATCACCTTTACCCTCAGCTTCTTTAGCAAGGCAGTGGTCATCTTGGAAGTGTGTTCAGGTCGTTAGCATGTTGGAATACTGTCCTGCAGTCCAGTCCCCAAAGGGAGGGGATTATGCTCTGCTTCAGTATGTCACAGTACATGTTGGCATTCATGGTTCCCTCAATGAACTGTAGGTGCCCAGTGCTGGCAGCACTCATGCAGCCCCAGACCAGGACACTCCCACCACCATGCTTGACTGTAGGCAAGACACACTTGACTTTGTACTCCTCAACTGGTTGCTGCCACACACGTTTGACACCGTCTGAACCAAATAAGTTTGTCTTGGTCTCATCATACCACAAGACATGGTTCCAGTAATCCATGTCCTTAGTCTGCTTGTCTTCAGCAAACTGTTTGCAGGCTTTCTTGTGCATCATCTTTAGCCAACAGCCATGCAGACCAATTTGATGCAGCATGGTCTGAGAACTGACAGGCTGACCCCCCACCCCTTTAACCTCTTCAGCAATACTGGTAGCACTCGTATGTCTATTTCCCAAAGACAACCTCTGGATATTATGCTGAGCATGTGCACTCAACTTCTTTGGTCGACCATTGCGAGGCCTGTTCTGAGTAGAACCTGTCCTGTTAAAGCACTGTATGGTCTTGGCCACCGTGCTGCAGCTCAGTTTCAGGGTCTTGGCAATCTTCTTATAGCCTAGGCCATCTTTATGTAGAGCAACAATTCTCTTTTTTCAGATCCTCAGAGAGTTCTTTGCCATGAGGTGCCATGTTGAACTTTCAGTGACCAGTATGAGAGAGTACGAGTGATAAAACCAAATTTAACACACCTGTTCCCCATTCACACCTTAGACCTTGTAACACTAACGAGTTAATGGGTGTACTCACTTCTGTTGCCAGTGGTTTAGACAATAATTGCTGTGTGTTGAGTTATTTTGAGGGGACAGCAAATGTACACTGTTATACAAGCTGTACACTCGCTACTTTACATTGTAGCAAAGTATCATTTCTTCAGTGTTTTCACATGAAAAGATGTAATAAAATATTTACAAAAATGTGAGGTAAATATTCTGTGAGATACTGTATCAATGGTGGCTGGTCAATAAGGGGCGCTTGAGCGCCGCCTCCCCGCCGCGGACAAGAAAAAAAAAAGTGAGCGCGACCCCCTACAGGAGGCGCCGGTATATTGACTTTTTTTTCCTCAGCTCCTTGCTGACTGCTGAAAGCAAGTAGTGAGCTGATTGGTCAGTCATTAAAGACTATGTGTGTGCGCTGAACAAGCACATAGTCTGATTGGCTGCCCTGAGCCAGTGACTGACTGGCATTGGATGCTGTGGGCGGGGGCGGAACTGTGGCAGATGTACTGGCTGTGTGATTATTCACGCAGGCACAGCACTCCGCCGGGTTTCAGTCCCGACTCCCACACCACAGACCATCCACTCCAGCATGCTGTCCGCAAGTGAAGCTCTGCACACTGCCAGCACGCTCTCCGGAAGCCGATCTGTGCACACTCCTGCCTGCCTATTAGATGGGGTAAGTGCAGGACTTGTCCCGACTTCAGGGGGGGTCTGTTAGTGCCGTGAGCCCCTAGCTGGAGCTCTGTATACTGCTATATAGTGACTCTGTATACCCTATCTGGTGACTGTATACTGCGATATGGTGACTCTGTATACCCTATCTAGTGACTGTATACTGTGATAAGGTGACTCTGTATACCCTGTCTGGTGACTGTATGCCCTATCTGGTGACTGTATACTGCCATATGGTGGCTCTGTATACACTATCTGGTGACTGTATACTGCCATATGGTGGCTCTGTATACCCTATCTGGTGACTGTATACCCTATCTGGGGCTCTGTATACCCTATCTGGTGACTGTATACCCTATCTGGTGATATGTATACTGCTTTCTGGGGCTCAGTATACTGCTATCTGGGGCTCTGTATACTGCTACATGGTGACTCTGTATACTGCTGTCTGGTGCTCTGTAAGTGTATACTGCTATCTGGTGACTCTGTATACCCCTATCTGGTGATGCTGTATACCCTATTTGGTGATGCTGGGTGATGCTGGGCTGTATACTCCTGACACAAGGGGTGGAAAATATAAGGGGTGGGGCCTACGAGAAGTAGGAGGGGTCAAAAAGGAAGGGCGGGGTCTGGCTCCCCCATCCTAAAATTTCACCAGCCGCCACTGTACCGTATGTGTCCATGCCCATTAGGATGATTAAAGGCATATTTTAAGCTCAGCGTTTAGAGGTAGGAAAAAACCCTTATGGTTTGTGTTTTTGGCTGGAGCTTTCTGGCAGAAAAAACACTAAACACTCCTAAATGCGCTTAAACACATGTACAGAAATGCTTTTTATCAGCATTTTTGTCTTCCAAGGGAAGTGGGTTTTTTTAAGTCCAGTGTGCACGGAGTCTAATGTGCAATAGCATTTTGCAACACAAAATATAGGGGTTGATTTACTCAAGCAAAAATTGTGTTTTTCATTTTCCTTGCATGTAATTTACCTAATTTACTAAGCTGAGGGCCACATGCCCTTGCAGAGTGTAACTGCACTTGCAAATTGCACAGTTTGTTTGTAAATCCACCCATAGTGCAAAAGCGTATGTCAGGGCAAAAGAAAACATCTGCAGTACATGTCTGCAATACATACACATTTACCCATGTTTTATGTGTAGTACTACCCCCATAGGGTTGCAGCTCATAGGGTTCCCCACTGTTTCATAGCCAGACACATAACATTTTCAGCTTTCATTCAGACACAATGAACAGCCCTTGAGCTTTGTGTTTGTGTTTTCATTAGGGGGTGATAACTTGGATGGGGATAGGAATTATGGGATGTCCAACTTGATAGTGACAAAAACCACAAAAAGGGGCAACTTCCTCCCCATATACAGCTCCACTTGATCCTCTGAACAGATCCAATAAACTCCTCTGTTTAGCTCCAATTGATTCCTCTGTACAGCTAACAGTCTCTGTTAGATCAGCAACAGCATCTTACAGAATAAGAACTCTCAGTCACTTCAGAAAATAGGACAATGTGTTATGAACTGCATCCTGGAGTACCTCCAATTCCCCTGTAGACACTGGTCCCAGCTCTACCACTGCAGGAAATGCTAGCCCAACAGGCTGCACCTTCACCAGTCTACCCGACTGACTCTCTAGAGATCTCCCAGGGAAAGGTTTAAAGATTTAAGCACACTGCTGTCTTCAAGAGAGACCTGCTACATGAGGAAGTCTTTTCCCTTGTAGATCCCTGCACTGTGCTGTAGTATTCACATTGTCCTCCACGGTCTCTCAGGAAGGACTCATCCAAGCTTCTCCTGTTGTCAGGATCCTCCCAAGCCAGAACCCCAGCTCCGGCCCAAGGCAGAGCACCCCCCCCAGACTAGGGGGTTCACCTCAAGGGCCACTGACAGCTTCCTCAGCACTGCATCTCCATCTTCCACCCCACTCCCCTGCCAGCATGACTCATCCAATTTATTCAGTTATGTATCCGCGCTCCTATAACTCAAGCATAAATTAGATTCAAAACTCAAATGTTACAATTAGAATGAACCACAAGCTGCTATGCATATATGTATACACACCATAAAAGTACAAAATATAATAAAATTGCAGCGCTTGTAAATAAATTGTCAGAAATTCAAAATGATATTGAATATACACAACTCAATGTTCACATGCGTTGAAGAATCTCTATGAGGAGAGTGAAAAAAAGTCCCAATATACCAAGAGACAGTCCGTGCGTTATTTAGGGGAGAAATAGATCACCTCGGTGTGCACACTGTCCTTACCAACTATGTATAACCATCTGCATGAGGGCAGTTCCCCACATTAGTCCTGTAGTTAGGTGTGTGCTGCTGTCAGCGAGATCCCTGCGCACTGTTGTTTCTCTCCTTAGTATGATTCTCATCCGTCACCGAAAAAATATAAAAATGTTCATAGTATAATTCCTTACAACAATGGCTGCTTATACTCCTAATGGAATTGCACTTACATGCAATATTGTGTGGTATTTCCTATATTGGCCATTTGCCACCTCCTCAATCTCCTAGGATGGGTCTCCTTCACTGTGTGTGTGCAGTCAGCTGTGCGGTGTCGCTCCAATTCATGTGATAGATTGTCCGTCAGTCATAAAAAGATATGGGCTCACATAGTGTAAAACTGATAGTACAATTTATTGTTTAAAAAGCGTATAAATCGGGGGCGTGGCTTGACGGCGCGCGAGTATGGCCGCTTAGCTGAGTAGCTCCGTCTGTCAGGGAATAGAGAAGCGACGGAACGAACAGCTACAGCCACCCAGCACTCCGGGAACAACGCCACAAACAAAGCGGGGACACCCTGAAGCGATGTCGAGCAAAAGAAAGGGAGCAGAACGCCCACAAAAGCTGACAGCATTCGTCCAGAAGCCGGCGCCGCGGCTGAGGCCTACACAAGAGGGAGAAGCAGCGGGACCCAGTAGCAGCAGCGCGGCCTACACAGATCTGCTAGATGAGACAGGAACGACGCCAGGTAACACCCCTCCACCAACCCCGATCAAACACCTCTCGGGCACCAGCCCTAACAGTGGCAGCCCTGCCAAAGCGAGGATGAGGCTCCATTCACCGCCGCCATCTCCTCACACAGAGGCGCCATTTAACCCCCTGCAGTCTAACCAAGCGCTTCACTCTTCAATGGCGGCCTTCCCGACCACAGGGCAGCCTGTACTTGACACAACCTTAAAAGACATGTTACTATCCCTGCAGGCATCACTACTAACGGACCTGTCCTCTATGATTTCTAAATTTAACGCTGACATCCACAGTTTAGACGACAGAGTCACATACATAGAACACAAGATGGCGGATAGCACAAACACTATCAACGCGCTTGTAGATGCACATGACAACATAATGGACGACAACCAGTGGATTAAAGCCAAGCTTTCAGATTTAGAAGACAGGTCCCGCAGGAACAATGTTAAATTAAGAGGGATCCCCGAGTCAGTACCACCCACAGCACTACACCAATATGCTAAAGATTTAATGGCTGCCGTCATTCCGGATGCAAAGCCTGTGGAACTGCTGATAGACAGGATCCATCGAATCGCTAAACCCTCTCACCTGGCACCATCGGTCCCTAGAGATGTAATTATGCGGGTGCACTTTTTCCACATAAAAGAAAAATTGCTAAGGGAAATCAGGAATAGCAAACACCCTCCAGCACCATTTGAGAGCATCCAACTATACCCAGACCTATCGAAGTATACACTCCAGCTCCGCAGACAGTTAAGTCCAGTAACCAAGGCCATAAATAACCATAAAATTCCATACAAATGGAGATACCCAGCTACACTCATAATTATAAAAAATGGTACAAACCACACTATCTCATCGCTCTCCCAGGGAATGAAATTGCTATTTCAATGGGGAATCATAATAGAACCCCCCCAGGATACAAATCCTTTCTCGATACCAAACCGTCCCAAGCAGCAGAGGGATAAATATGCTGAAACCAGCTCAAATAAGGATACTTGATCGTTCACAATCCTTTACTACACATGTAACGGCCAATTCCCTGACAGGCTCAAGCGCCGTTGACAGAAACTGTTTACCCCCCAAAGGAGGATAGTTATTGGTATTGCTCCTCCAGTTTCACCGTTCAGCACAGTTGTGTAAATTTCCTGAATAACCTTCTGATTGTTTTCTTATACTCCTATTTTGTTCCAAGTGTTGTTGTCCAACTTGACCCATCACTCCAGGATCCTGAGTAAAGTACGAGACTCTAGAAGAACACCAACCAAACATCCAGCTCACTCGAACACCCAAGTGTTTATCCCATCGTCTCATCACAGCAACTGAAACTGTAAGTAAATTGACTCAACATCTCTACGCACTAACAACTACACAATGCCCTTCAAAATCCTATCCATTAATGCCAATGGCCTCAAACATCCAGTAAAAAGGCTCAGCTTATGGAATTCCGCCAAGAAGTTGCAGAGTGACATAATATGTGCACAAGAGACACACTTCCAAAAAGATGCACAACCTAAGTGTACTCACAAAGACTTCCCTCACATTTTTTTTGCGTCTTCTTCAGTCAAGAAACGCGGTGTCATGATAGCGATAAAAAACGCAGTGAACTTTAAGCTTCACAGCACTGTAGCAAATCCAAATGGCAGGTATCTGATCCTCAATTGCTCCTTAAATGGCTCATTGTACACGGTTATGACTTTATACGCACCAAATCGCCATCAAATTAAATTTTTGAACAAAACCATGCGTATACTTAAAGAACACCAAAAAGGCCTAACCATCATTTGCGGGGACTTTAACTTAGTACCAGATGCCCAACTTGATTCATCATCCCCAGGGAAAAGAAGGGACTGAAACATGCAACAGTTCATTAAGAACCACAAACTTTATGATGTCTGGAGATGTCATCATGACACAGAAAGGAACTACACCTACCTGTCTCCAGTCCATAAATCATTTTCACGTATTGATTTGTTTTTGGTAGACAGATGTTTATTGCAGAGGACTCATGCCTCCGAGATACACACCACATCATGGTCAGACCATGCCCCAATTAGTATCACAATTAATGACTCCAATCTAAACACCCCAGTATCAATGTGGAAAGTTAACAATTCCATACTCCAGAGTGATCATCACTCAAATAATCTCTCAAATCAACTACTAGAATACTTCCAGTTTAACGAGGGGACGGTTGGAGACCATGCTGTGGTGTGGAACGCACATAAACCGTTTATTAGAAGAAACCTGATACAAATTGGTTCTAGGATCAAAAGGGAGAGAGCGCGGCAGGTGGATTCTCTGCTGGCAAAAATCGCAGAGCTAGAGAATCAAGCCAAACTAGCCCCAAACACATCTCACACGAATGAAATCCTCAGCCTTAGATCAGAGCTACGCTCTATCCTTTTAGACAAGTACTGCCAGATGCAAAGTAGATTCAAAACCTCTCTATACTCAACATCAAATAAAGTTGGGAAAGCACTAGCACGCCGAATAAAAGGATGCCGCATCAAATCCAGAATTGACCACATAATCCATCCCCACTCCAAACAAAAAACGTCTGACCCACAAAAAATTGCTGATGCGTTTAGCACTTATTACAGAGATCTGTACAATCTGACCACAAACCAAGAAATATACCAACCAACGGCTAATGATATCGATCAGTTCCTCAAAAATATCAAACTGCCAACCCTAACTAGTCAACAACTAGATATGTTAAATGTCCCTTTTACTCAACAGGAACTGCTCACCACCATTAAAAACTTACCACCCAACAAGGCCCCTGGCCCTGATGGCCTTACCGGGGAATATTATCAAAAATTTGCCCTAATACTGGTACCTCAGCTTATGAAACTATTCAATAATGCTGTGCTCTCTTCCTACCTCCCAGACGAAATGTTACAGGCCACTATAATAACACTGCCTAAGCCAGGGAAGGAGCCAAATGTACCCCAAAACTTTCGACCAATTTCGCTTTTGAACCTAGACACAAAAATCTATGCTAAAACCATAGCAAACCGGCTAACAGACATCCTTCCGTCCCTTATTCATACAGATCAAACGGGCTTCACAAAAAACAGACAGGCTTCTGACGCCACAAGACGGCTTATAAACATCATTCATCATGCAAGAGCCACCGGAACGCCTTCTCTGCTTCTGGCCCTAGATGCAGAGAAGGCGTTCGACAGAGTTCACTGGAAGTACCTCAGCGCAGTACTTCACAAATTCGGGTTCCAAGACAATATCTATAATGCAATTATGGCCTTGTACACAACCCCTTCCGCAAGAGTGTTTACCACCAATGCATTGTCTAATCCATTCACAATAAGCAATGGTACTAGACAAGGGTGCCCACTCTCTCCGTTACTATTTAATATTTTGATGGAACCCCTAGCAACCTTGATCAGAACCAATCCAACAATCTCTGGCTTTACAATAGGTCCAGACACCCATAAGATTAGCCTATTTGCAGATGATGTCATTTTGACTCTATCCAACCCGGCTTCTTCCCTGGCAGAAACTCAAAAAATATTACAAAAATTCAGCATGATTTCTTACTATAAGGTAAACGAATCCAAATCTTATATATTAGATTTAGGTCTTGACACAACCACGAGCCTACTATTACAAAACAAGTTCCCATACACATGGGCTAAAGAAAGCATAGCTTATTTGGGTATTCAACTCACTAAGAAGGTGGAAAAACTATACAAAGCAAACCATATCCCGTTACTTAACCACTTCAGCCCCGAAAGGATTTCCAGCTTTAGGACCGGAGCCCTTTTTGCGATTCGGCGCTGCGTCGCTTTAACTGACAATTGCGCGGTCGTGCGACGTTGTACTCAAACAAAATTTGCGTCCTTTTTTTCCCACAAATAGAGCTTTCTTTTGGTGGTATTTGATCACCACTGCGTCATTTCTGATCGCCGCTATAAACAAAAGAAGAGCGACAATTTTGCAAAAAAAAACTAATTTCTTACTTTTTCCTAAAATACAAATCCAAAAAAAAAATATAAAAAAACATTTTTTTTCACCGTTTTTGGCCGATTTATATTCTTCCTCATATTTGCGATAAAAAAAATCGCAATCGGCGTTTATTGATTGGTTTGTGCAAAAGTGGTCGCGTTTACGGATGATGAGAATTCATTTTTGGGGTTTTTAATTTTTTTTTATTTTTTACTAAAAATGGCGGCGATCTGCGATTTTTTGCAGTACTGCGATATTTCAGCGGACATGTCAGACCATTTTGACACTTTTTTGGGACCATTGGCATTTATACAGCGATCAGTGCTATAAAAATGCACTGATTACTGTGTAAATGCCATTGGCAGTGAAGGGGTTAACCTGCAGGGGGCGCGCTAAGGGTTAACTATGTTCCCTGGGCGTGTTCTAACTGTATGGGGGACTGCCTATCTGGGGAAGGGAAGTTATCACAGCCTTCACGTAAAGGAAGGCTGTGATCACAGCCCTTCCCCCTCACACAGAGCGGAGGTCCGTGTTTACATACACGGACCTCCGCTCATTCGCTCCGGGGGGGCCATCGCGGGTGGCCGGCGGCAATCGAAGCCGCCGCACCCGCTCCCTGGCCCCCCTGGACACAGTGAGCACACGGGTGCGCCTCCGGCGGCGCGCGCGCGCTCACTAAACTCGTTCCCGCAGCCGCCGTCGTATGACGGCGATTTGCGGGAACGAGCCACTTTGCCGCCGTCAGATGCCGATCGGCGGTCGGCAAGTGGTTAAAAATCTACAAATAGCCCTCCAAAAACTAGCGGTCCATGAACTTTCATGGTCCGGGAGGCTGGCTGCATTTAAAATGCTTCACCTGCCTCAACTTCTATACCTATTCCGGATGGTACCCATCCCTATTCCAAAAAGGTTCTTTAAACTCCTACAGACGGCACTCAGCAGATTCATATGGAAGGGGAAAAAACCTAGATGCAGCAGAGCAGTTCTAACAAAACACAGCCGAGCAGGAGGTACAGGTTATATAGATTTTGAGGACTACTACACAGCAGCTATTCTAGCTCAGACAAAAGGTTGGATGTCCCCCACGATAGGTACAATGTGGGGATCAATAGAACAAGCCTCAACACCACGTGTACACCTACAAGCTTGGCTACTAGCCAGCCCCTACCAAACCAAGATCTCCACAGCACTACCACCTACCATGAGAGCAGCAAAAGCATGGCAGAGGCTCATTAAAGCAGCACCCAGTACACAAAAAATGATTTCGCCGCCTATCCCTATCACAGCACTCACATTAGTAACCCCTGATCTTAACATAGTTCAGTGGCAAATATGTGGTATACATTTAATCCAAGACCTACTAGAGGGGCCTAAGCAGAAAACTTTCCCACAACTACAAGACTACAACCTCCCCCAAACAGAACAGTACAACTAGCTACGAATACAACACAGCATCCATGATATTACCAATCTATCTTACCAAATTCCTGAGCAGGCATGGAAATATCTCACACAAACTAAACATGCTCACAAAGGCATTTCTCTCTTCTACCACACTTTACAAAACAAAAAATCCTTTCAAAAATCGAAACCATACCAACAATGGGAAGCAGACCTTAGAAACTCCTTCTCAGACGAACAATGGAAAGAAGCCATACACTCTATACCTAAATACACACGAAGCTCGGCCCTGAGGGAATTATACACGAAAGTACTGCTTAGATGGTATATGACACCAGATCGCATAGCCAAATTTAGCCCACAAAGCAGAGACACATGCTGGAGATGCAAAGCTCCATCGGGTCATCTACTACACATCCTTTGGGAATGTCCCATACTACATTCATACTGGGGAAAAATATTCCACATTCTCAAGGACATAACACACCTTGATATCACCACAAATCCAGCTTTAGCTTTATTACACCTATCCATCGGGGAGATACCTTCAAATCTACAAGCAATATATACTCATATTCTTTTAGCAGCAAAACTGAGTATCACTAAGCTGTGGAAGACAGAAACCCCCCCCAAGGTTCAAGACACTATAGAACTAATCAGCCTACACTCCTCATACGAAATCGCATCGGCAACTGATAAAAAGTATCGAGTAACTTTAGATCACTGGTCCCCGTGGATCACATGGTTAAAACGAGCGAATCCTTAATCACCCTAACGTTCTCAAATTACTAAGCCGGCAATTTATTACTTTCACACCGACACCATATTAAACTCACATCTAATCCCTTTCTAGAGTATTCAGAAGCCCCCCCCCCCGCCTCAGTATCACCCGTCTGGGAGAGGCGCGAGAGGAACTCAATGAACCAAGAAGGACAATAACTCTGGCAGTGAGGAATCTCAGATTGGTTAAATGGTTATTCAGATGTTAGCAGTCATAGTAATATCGCTAAATAACTAGCTCGTAATTTAAAATGTTAAACTTATTAAGTATGGCTAAATATACCAGGATACAGAACATCCAAGAATTAATGGGCGAAACATACAGAGGTTAAGCCATTGCTACAGGTAGCTTTGAAAGTCCAGGCCAGGTAGCAATGGAAGGGTAGACCATCTCCCCCTGACACATTATGTTCCCATTAGGGGTGACAGGGCGGGAGATCTATCACTCATCACTAGCGTAAGGCCTGTGGATGGTTCTTCCTCCTCTACTATAGGACCTCGTTATAGTATTAATGAAAAGCAAAATGATACATGCTCTTGTAACCTATATGGACTCTGTATCTGTTTGGTGACCTCATTTATAGTATATTATATACGGTTATAAATGCTTATAATTACTTCTTACTTGTAACTTGAAAAATTGTAATAAAAATCTAAAATAAAAAAAATAAAAAAAAGCGTATAAATCACTCACATGTGTTAAAATGATTCAGGCTCGTACTGGCCGTCTGCCTCGGATCCCTCTATTTTGGTAGTAATAGCCGGCTGGTAGGCGTAATCCTCGTGTGCGTGCGGTTCCGCCCTACCGATTTCGTCTTAGATGACGTTGTCAGGGGCACGCCCACACACTTGCACTACGCCTCTATGTACCTGTGATCATTCCCCAGAATCCAATTGTTCCTTAAGGTGCGTCACTTGTACTCAGGGAGATTGCTACCAAAGGACTCAATGCATCATTACTGATACCCTCCAATACAATGGCAGATTCCCATACATGATATACTTTGTCATATACCAGCTCTCAACGTGGAAGGATTGATTCCTATTTTTTTAACATATCTTAAGTGTGAAATGACCCCATTTTGATCATTCGTATCCTTAACTAAATATGTTCTTTGGATGCAATATGTTAATTAAACTTTATAGTTCACCCCATGTGTATCCTGTTCTTCTATCACACCACCATCTAGTGTAGCTTCTATTTACTACAACATAAATATGTTCCATCCATATATGCTACTTGTTGTGTTCTAGGGCAATGTACACTGAATGAGATTGCCCCACAACTGAGAAAAGCTCAGGTGTTATCCCATTGTCCTTTTATGTTTATTTAGATGTTATCCTTAAATTATTAAGGGTGATGTGTTGCTTATATTGTTTATGTGATTCTCTAACTTGTTCATGCTTTCTTCCATGTTGAGAGCCAGTTTACATGATGTCTCCTGATCAACTGTTATTAATAAAGCAGTTTATATCCCATTCTATATTAAGTCCCAATGGGTAGTATGTCTTCAAAAGGTATATCCACTTCCGGTTCCGGCGCCTCATGAGGAGAGAGTGAGCGCGCACAGCTCCGCTCCCTCAGGCTGAAATACGGCGACTAAAACCGGGACTCGGCACAGCCTGTTCGCCACTACTGCGAGGGGACACACCTAGGACTAGGATGGATCGTTTCCTTACCGCCCCACGAGCGGATTCGGCCGCTACGGTCCGCGCTGACCCTGGAAGCCAAGCCCCTGGGTGTACCAAGATGGCCGCGACCGCGGACCAGGCAGAGGCTTCAATGGACAGGCAGGCCCCGGAGCCCAGGGACACCAGGGATGAAGAAAGAGCAGATGAGTATGCAAAAATAGCACAGGCAGTTGCCGCGCTCTTACTCCCTAACATAACTAAGGCAGTGGACACTGCAGTACAGGCGGGGATGACACAGTTAAGGAAGGACTTGGGTGAACAGGCCCGCAGGCTCTCAGCAGTGGAAGCCAGGGTGTCAGACATCGATGATGATCTGTATCAGCTTTCGGGCACAATAGAAACGCATGATAAAGCCTTCTCAGCGATCCAGGAAAAGCTAGAAGACCTGGAAAACAGGTCTAGAAGGAGCAATCTCAGAATTATAGGCCTACCTGAGGACTGCCCCAATAATGCCCTGGCCCATATCTGCTCCTCCCGTATCCCAGAGGCTTTGGGCCTACCTGCACCCTGCATCGTCGAACGCGCTCATAGACTGGGGCCGCCTGACTCTAACCGCAAGTCTCCCAGAGCAGTGATAGTTAAGTACCTAAACTACGCGGACAAATTAGAAATTTTACAAGCTTTCAGAAAAAACCGCAACCTCAAAATAGAAGGGGCTGGCTTACTAATCTTTGCTGATTACTCAGCAGAAGTGTCCAAAAAAAGAAAAGCCTTCCAAGCAATCTGCTCAGATCTCTACAAGCAAAAAATACGCTTCACTTTAGCCTACCCTGCGACACTGCGAGTCCAAA
>BLSH010019869.1:585080-600851 GCA_018402905.1 Glandirana rugosa
ATTGTGAAACATGACTCAGGGACTTACCTAAATTATGTCTAAATGTAGTATTTATGTGTAGGAGGGTTCCACCACCATTGCAAATCTTGTCAGATATACTAGTTATACTAGCTAGGCAATGGGGATGCCTACCTTTACATGCACATGAACTTTAATGGGATCCCATAGTCCGTAGGGTTCAATATTGAGTTGGCCCACCCTTTGCAGCTATAACAGCTTCAACTCTTCTGGGAAAGGCTGTCCATAAGGTTTAGGATGTTTGTCTATGGGAGTATTTGTCCATTCTTCCAGAAGTGCATTTGTGAAGTCAGGCACTGATGTTGGATGAGAAGGCCTGGCTCACAATCTCCACTCTAATTCAGCCAAAAGGTGTCCTACCTGGTTGAGGTCAGGACTCTGTGCAGGCCAGTCAAGTTCCTTCACCCCAAGCTCACTCATCCATGTCTTTATGGATTTTGCTTTGTGCACTGGTCCAAATCATTTGGTGGAGGGGGGATTATGGTCTGGGGTTGTTTTTCAGGGCTTGGGCTTGACTCCTTAGTTCCAGTGAAGGGAACTCCCAAGGCATCAGCAAGACATTTTGGGCAATTTCATGCTCCCAACTTTGTGGGAACAGTTTGGGGATGGCCCCCTCCTGTTCCAACATGACTGTGCATTAGTGCACAAAGCAAAGGCCATAAAGACATGGATGAGGGAGGTTGGTATGGAGGAACATGACTGGCCTGCACAGAGTCCTGACCTCAACCCGATAGAACACTTTTGTCCAAATTAGAGCAGAGACTGCGAGCCAGGCCTTCTCATCCAACATCAGTGCCTGACCTCACAAATGCACTTCTGGACGAATGGTCAAACATTCCCATAGAGACATTCCTAAACCTTTTGGACAGCCTTCCCAGAAGAGTTGAAGCTATTATAGCTGCAAATGGTGGCCCAACTCTATACTGAACCCTGGGCTGCCATTATAGTTCATGTGTGTGTAAAGGCACATTTCCCACTACTTAGGACAATCTATTCTATATTACTTGTGATACTGAGCATGGCTATGGACTTAGGGCTGGTTCACACCACAGCGATGGACAACACATTTGCTCACTGCTCAATAGCTAAATGGCTAGCAAAACCACCTGGCACCCAAAAGGTTGCTGGTTCATGTCCTGGATATGTTAATACTTGTGTTGAAGTTTATAATAAACCCCTGGTTGGGTTTCTCACCACAATCCAAAGACAAGCTGGAATTTTATTTATCTCTTGTCCAAATAGTCTGTAATGTAAGCAAGTCATTTTGGGACTTTAAATTGGAAGCTGCAGCCAGGGACTTGGACATTTCAAATTGTAGGGTTTACACTGCACAGGTTCATCTGGTTAGAAAACTGTTGCTTCGATCAGGGATTCACAACTCTTGTCCTCAAGGCTTCCCAACAGGTCATGCTTTCATGATTTCCCTCAGATGTAACAGCTATGGTAATTACTAAGGCAGTGAAACTGATCAAATCACCTGTGAAAAATAATAGAAAGCCTGAAAACCTGTTGGGGGTACTTGAGGACAGGGTTGATAACCACTGACTTGGAATTTTGTCCTGGACTTATACTGATCTGAAGAACATAGCCAGGGGTTAACACAGCAAATAGTATTGGTATGGCAGCCTCTCAGATGAAATAAATTAGAAAACACAGATTGAAAGATACTGGTGGGCGTGTACTTCTATTGGGCGTGTGCCAGTGCTAGCTTATATAAGGGACTTCAGTAGGGGGTGCTGGTTTGGCCTGATGAGAGGTCAGGTTTGGTGCTGTAGTTTTTGTGGAAGAAGCAATGATATTTTTATTAATGACAAATGTTTTACTAGAGCTGTTTGTTTGCTGAAATGATTGTGCATTTTGACCATCAAAAGTGGCTTGATTTTACCATGTTGTCTGATTGGGGTGTGTATTGTTTGTCTTATACTCACCAATGTTCTTGGTTTAATATGTGCCTTTTTTAATATTATGTTGTAATGCTTTGTTAGAATGACTGTTAATTATCTTTCTGTAATTTTGCAGCTAATAATGTAATGTTGGTGTTAGTCATTTTATGAAATGTGTGTGCAGTTATGGACGGTGAAACTAAAATTGACCACTGTAAGGTTTAGTCCAATTTTAGATTGTAAGCTCCTATGAGTAGGGCCCTTCAAACCCAATTGCTAACTGTTTTGCTAAATGTGTATATACTTCAAATACTTTAATGTCAGTAAATATGTACATACTTGTGTTTGTTGGCAAAATAAAATGAAATTGATTTTGCTTGTTCTCATTTGTAACTTTTTTAAATTAGTTTTAGGGGGTGGTGGTTTTGGGGAAGTGGATTACCTCCTCAGGACCAGGTCACACTGCTGCGGTGTCCGAGATCGGATGTGATTCGCACTGCATTGCAAATCACATGCGATCTCTGCTATGCAAATTCAGCCATACAGATAGTATGGCTGAATTTGCATCGCACCCTGACCAAACTCGCACAGGACCCTTTTTTGTTACGCAGCAGGATCAGATCACATGGGTGTTCACATCCATGCAATGCGATTCCTGTCCGAATTTGCAGTTTTGCTATCTGCAAACTGATTTGGGGGTGTCATTCGCTTTCTATTGACACACCTAGCAGTTTGTATATGGCAATGTGAACTATCTAAGTCGCATGCGATGTGGGAACCCGCAGTGGATTCGCAGGGTTCCCATATCGCACTAGCGTGAACCAGCACTGGGAAGTCATCGTCTCATTTATATTTTTATAGTCCTTACAGATATACATCAGGAGGAAGTGTAACGTGGCTGGAAACAGGAAGTGCTGTGTGCACATGGGCTGCAAGCAATTGTGTGGTGATGCCAAATAATTCAATGAACCCCTCCCACACCACATATAGCTCCCACATCCTCCCCTACATTGATCAAAAATGTAATTTCAACTTGCTTGTGGCTATAATGTATTGTCCCCCCCCCCCCAATCCATACCAAGCCCTTTGGCTCAGGGATGGATTTTAAGGGGAAGGCCACTCCAAATGTTACTACAAAACGCTGGGGGGTTCCCCCCAAATTCCATACCCTTTCTGCGCATGCAGCCTGGAGGTCAGGATGGGGGGGCAAGTGAGGGCCTGCCCCCCTCCTGGAACAAACTAGGCCACATGCCTTTAACATGAGGCAGTGTGTGCTTTGGGGTGGGGGGACTCTGGGTGCCCCCTTACCCCCCTCAGAGCCTCTTGTACCTATGTTGAGGAGGACAAGGGCCTCTTCCTGACAACCGTGGTGGTTGGGGGGGGTCCGGATCGAAATGTGGAAGCACCCATTAACAAGGGGGCCACCAGATCCTCATACCCATTCACCTAAAAAGTGTAAAAATGGATACATTTTTTGTCCCATCTTTTATGTTAAAGTGTTTCACGATGTACATCCATGGTCAATAGGAATGGTCCCCCAGTTCGACTCAAAATTATGTTCGAATCGAACATCGGGGGGTTGCCGAATCCTGAACATTATGGGGTGCTGGTGGGAAATTTAAATGGCCCATAATGCAGTGAAATTGTGGGGGAATGCTGCCCGCTAATTGGCCAAAACATGTACATGCCCTTTGGCCAATCACAGCATGCTCTGCTGTGAGAGCCATGATTGGCCAAAGGAAGGGTGCCTTTGGCCAATCATTGCTCAGCGGGTCTGAGTCCACGCCCACACTATATAAGGCCACTTACACAGAGGCTGAATATAGTGAAAACATTTGCGGAGATAGCAAAAGGTTAGGCAGTGGCATATATATGTACAGTATGGTATATATAATACACTGCATTCATTTATTTCAGGGACTTATATAGCCCTGTCGTTTTACATATATATTGTACATTCACATCACTCCCTACCCTCAAAGAGCTTACAATCTATGGTCCCTAACTCACATTCATACATATATTAGGGCCAATTTAAACAGGATCTAATTTACCTACCTGCATGTCTTTGGAGTGTGGGAGGAAACCGGAGTACCTGGAGGAATCCCACACAGACACAGGGAGAGCATGCAACCTCCAGGCAGGTAGTGTTGTGGGTGGGAATTGAACCAGTGACCCATTTGCTCCCAGGCAAAAGTGCTAACCACTACACCACTGTGTAGACTATATACAGTGCATGCACGCTCGGAAAAGGGTCTGGCATAGATTTTAAGAGGAACTCCATGCCAAAATTAAACAGAAATTTTGGGTAGGGGTCCCCTGCAAAGTCTGTACCAGGCCCTTCAGGTTTCGTATGGATTTTAAGGGGAACCCCATGCCAAAATTTTGGGAAAATGGCGTTGGGGTCCCCCCACAATGCAAACCAAACCCCAAAGCACCCTCCCCATTTTGAGGGCATGTGGCCTGATAAGGTTCGGAGGGGGCACACTCACTCGTCCCCACCCCCCTGCCATGCCAGGGCTGCATGCTCGCATAAGGGTCTGGTTTGGATTTTGGGGGGAGCCCAACACCATTTTTTATAAATTTGGTGTGGGGTTCCCCTTAAAATCCATACCAGACCCGAAGGGCCTGGTATGGACTGGGGGGGACCCCAACGCAATGCTTTTTCAGTGATCTTTATCTATATTGCAGGGAACCAGCAGTACATTCCAGCCCCGACCGATTTTGAATTACAATTTTTCCTTTACAAATGTAATTTTGCGGTGCCACTGTTCTAAATAGCACAGAGATCCATACTAAGGGGACCCATCAAGCACGATATTTAAGCACTTACCACCCACCCACCGCAATGTGATGGCGGCAAAGTGGTTTGTTATCGCAAACCGCCCTCACCTGATGGCAGCTGCGATGACTAGCATTGTGAGCGTGCGCATGCTGCTGCAGGCACACTCGCGGGCTCACTGTGTTCCAGGGGGGGGGGGACAGGGAGCGGGTAGGGCAGACTCGATCGCCACTGGCTACTCGCGATAACCCCTTTGCAGTGAAAGAACGGAGGTCCGTGTATGTAAACACGGATCTCCGTTCGGACAGAGGGGGAAGGGCGGTGATCACAGGCTTCCTGTATATGGAAGCCGTGATCACTCCCCTCCCCCTGGCAGCCCAGCCCCCATACAGTTAGAACTTCCCATAGGGAACACAGTTAACCCTCTCCAGGTTAACCCCTTCACTGCCAATGGCATTTCTACAGTAAGCAGTGCATTTTTAGAACACTGATCACTGTATAAATGCCAATGGTCCAAAAAAAATGTCTAAATGGTCCGACATGTCTGCCGCAATATTGCAGTGCCGCTAAAAATCGCAGATCGCCGCCATTACTAGTAAAAATGTTTAAAAAATACAACTCCAGAAATTAATTTGCATCATCCCTAAACACAGCAACTTTTGCGCAAACAAAACAATAAATGCCGATTGCGATTTTTTTTAACAAAGAAAGGAGGAAGAATATAAATTGTCCAAAAACAAGTAAATAAAATGATTTTTATTTTTTTACAATTGGATTTGTATTTTAGCAAAAATTAAGAAAAACTGGTTATTTTGAAAATTGTTGCTCTTTTTTTATTTAGAGCGGCGATCAGAAATGACAGAGGAGATTAAATATCACCAAAAGAAAGCTCTATTTGTGGGTAAAAAAGGACGCAAATTTCGTTTGGGTACAACGTCACACGACCGTGCAATTGTCAGTTAAAGCAACGCAGTGTCAAATCACAAAAAGTGCTCAGGTCCTAAAGCGTGAATTTCTTCCGGGGCTGAAGTAGATAAAGAAATATTTTTTTTTGTCACTTTAAAGGCTGGGTTCACACTATCCGACAAAAAAACGGTCCAACTTTGATCCTACTTTGCTGTGCGATTTACGGTTCTACATAGGGTCAAAGTCGAACCTTTTTTTGTGAACTGGGATCCGACAATACCATGCGACTTATGCTCTGGGGATCTTGAAGGGGAACTCCATGGCCAATTTTTTTTAAAAAATGGCATGGGTCCCCCTCCAGGAGCATACCAGGCCCTTTGGTCTGGTACGGATTTTAAGGGGAACCCCCACGGCAAAAAACAGCGTGACACCCCCCCCCCGAAATCCATACCAGACCCTTATCCGAGCACGCAGCCCGGCAGGCCAGGAAAGGGGGTTTGGACGAGCGAGCGCCCCCCCTCCTGGACCATACCAGGCCGCATGCCCTCAACATGGGGAATATGGTGGTTTTGGGGCAGGGGGGGCTCTGCACCCCCCCACCCCAAAGCACCTTATCCCCATGTTGATAAGGACAAGGGTCTCTCCGCGACAACCCTTGCCTGTGGTTGTCAGGGTCTGCGGGCGGGGTCTTAACAGTATGGGGTACATCGTACCCCTACCCATTTACCTGGAAAGAAAGTGTACAAAAAAAAACACACTACACAGGTGTTTAAAATGTTTTATTAAATCAGCTCCGGCATCTTCTCCCCTCTCTTATCCCTCTCTGGTGTCTTCGGCTCTTTTGCGGGGGTCTATCTTCTGAGGGGTCTTCTTTCTTCTCCTTCTCTGCGGCGTCTTCTGCTCTTTTGACGGTCTTTTCCGCTGTCCCCTTCCCTCTGTTCTTACTCTCTTCTTCTTCTTCTTCTTCTTCCCATGTTGACAAGACGCGATCTCCTTCACGAATGCCCTCTCCGCTGTGTGCTTTACCTTATATTGGCATGGGGCGTGGCCACCCAATGACATCAGCCGGAGGCCCCACCCCATATGATGTCACAGCTCCACCCCAAGATGTGACATTATATTGGGCGGGGCCTCCAGGTGATGTCATTGGTTGGCCACGCCCCATGCCAATATAAAGGCACAGCACACAGCGGAGAGGGCATTTGTGAAGGAGATTGTGTGGTGTCAACATGGGAAGAAGAAGAAGAAGAACAGAGGGAAGGGGACAGCAGAGAAGACCGGCAAAAGAGCAGAAGACGCCGCATACAAGGAGAAGAAAGAAGACCCCTCAGACGATACAAGACCCCCACAAAAGAGCCGAAGAAAGAAGACCCTTCAGAAGATAGAAGACCCCCCGCAAAAGAGCTGAAGACACCGGAGAGGGAGAAGAGAGGGGAGAAGATGCCGGAGATGATTTAATAAAATATTTTAAAAACCTGTGTAGTGTGTTTTTTTTTGTACACTTTCTTTCCAGGTAAATGGGTAGGAGTACGATGTACCCCATACTCCTTTACATAGGGTGGGGGGCCAGCATCTGGGGGCCCCCTTGTTAAAGGGGGCTTCCAGATTCTGATAAGTCCCCGCCCGCAGATCCCGACAACCACTGGCAAGGGTTGTCGGGAAGAGGCCCTTGTCCTCATCAACATGGGGACAAGGTGCTTTGGGGTGGGGGGATGCAGAGCCCCAAAGCACCTGCCCCAAAGCACCCATACTCCCCATGTTGAGGGCATGTGGCCTGGTATGGTCCAGGAGGGGGGGCGCTCGCTCGTCCCCACCCCCTTTCCTGGCCTGCAGGGCTGCGTGCTCGGATAAGGGTCTGGTGTGGATTTTGGGGGGGCACCATGCCATTTTTTTTGGCATGTGGGTACCCCCTTAAAATCCGTACCAGACCAAAGGGCCTGGTATGCTCCTGGAGGGGGACCCATGCCATTTTTTAAAAAAAAATTGGGCATGGAGTTCCCCTTCAAGATCCCCAGAGCATAATTTGCATGCCAGAGTCGGATCAGTGAAGACACTAATCCGACTTTGATCCGACTTCAATGCCTTTCAATGGGCTAAAGTAGGATCAAAGTCGGATCAAAAGTAGTACAGGAACCTTTTTTCAAAGTCGATCCAACTTTGAAAAACACAACTCGGACCAGTTAAGAGGGCTCTCATAGGGAACCAGTGTTTTTGTGACGTAATGCAACTTGTGCTCCTAATGTCGGTCCGAGAATCGGACTAGTGTGAACCCAGTCTAACCATTATTAAAACCACTGCTCCTGAAAAAAAAAATATAAACTTTTTTTCTATTCAGACATTTCCCCTAGGGCTAAGGCTGTTAAAATTAGAGAGAGGGGTGGTAATGTTTTTTTTTTTTTTTTTTATGGCAATGAACTTGCATACAAGCAATAAATGGAGGAGTTCTGAAATCACAGGTTCAATTCCAGCCAACATCAGGCACTTAGAACATGTGATCTGAGAGGCATCGTCACAGGCAAATAGACGCCGCATGTGAGTTAATTTACTCCCTTTTGTGAGAGCTAAAGTTGTAATTGCCTTTAATTGGGAGTTATTTTTAGGCACTGCTGGAGTAGATTTGGGAGGTATAGTAAATCAGGGCCTATGAATTGGAACATGCCAGGGACCCCACAGGTACACGACTACCTTTTGAAGACATACTACCCGTTGGGACTTAATATAGAATGGGATATAAACTGCTTTATTAACCACTTGCCGACCGCCAACCAGGTTGACGGCGACAAGGTGGTTCGTTATCGCAAATCGCCGTCATACGACGGCGGCTGCGATAACGCGCACTGTGAGCGTGCGCGCGCCGCCGGAGGCGCGCCCGTACACTCACTGTGTTCGGGGAGGGCCAGGGAGCGGGTTCGGCGGCTTCGATTGCCGCCGGCCACCCGCGATGCCCCCCCGGAGTGAAGGTACGGAGGTCCGTGCATGTAAACACGGACCTCCGTTCTGTGAAGGGGGAAGGGCTGTGATCACAGCCTTCCTGTATACGGAGGCTGTGACCACTTCCCTTCCCCTGCTAGGGCAGTCCCCCCACAGTTAGAACACGCCCAGGGAACATAGTTAACCCTTAGAGCGCCCCCTGCAGGTTAACCCCTTCACTGCCAATGGCATTTACACAGTAATCAGTGCATTTTTATAGCACTGATCGCTGTATAAATGCCAATGGTCCCAAAAAAGTGTCAAAATGGTCCGACATGTCCGCTGAAATATCGCAGTTCCGCTAAAAATTGCAGATCGCCCCCATTACTAGTAAAAAATAAAAAAATAAATAAAAACCCCAAAAATGAATTCTCATCATCCGTAAACGCGACCACTTTTGCGCAAACCAATCAATAAACGCTGATTGTGATTTTTTTTTTATCACAAATATGAGGAAGAATATAAATCGGCCAAAAACGGTGAAAAAAAATGTTTTTTTTATATTTTTTTTTGGATTTGTATTTTAATAAAAAGTAAGAAATTTGGTTGTTTTTGCAAAATTGTCGCTCTTCTTTTGTTTATAGCAGTGATCAGAAATGACGCAGAGGTGATCAAATACCACCAAAAGAAAGCTCTGTTTGTGGGAAAAAAAGGAGGCAAATTGCGTTTGGGTACAACGCAGCACGACCACACAATTTTCAGTTAAAGCGACGCAGCGCCGAATCGCAAAAAGGGCTCCGGTCCTAAAGCTGGAAATCCTTCCGGGGCTGAAGTGGTTAATAACAGTTGATCAGGAGACATCATGTAAACTGGCTCTCAACATGGAAGAGAGCATGAACAATTTAAAGAATCATATAAACAATATAAACAGCACATCGCCCTTAATAATTTAAGGATAACATCTAAATAAACATAAAAGGACAACGGGATAACACCTGAGCTTCTCTCAGTTGTGGGGCAATCTCATTCAGTGTACATTGCCCTAGAACACAACAAGTAGCATATATGGATGGAACATATTTATGTTGTAGTAAATAGAAGATACACTAGATGGTGGTGTGATAGAAGAACGGGATATACATGGGGTGAACTATAAAGTTTAATTAACATATTGCATCCAAAGAACATATTTAGTTAAGGATACAAAGTATCAAAATGGGGTCATTTCACACTTAAGATATGTTAAAAAATAGGAATCAATCCTTCCATGTTGAGAGCCAGTATATGACAAAGTATATCATGTATGGGAATCCGCCATTGTATTGGTGGGTATCAGTAATGATGAATTGAGTCCTTTGGTAGCAATCTCCCTGAGTACAAGTGACGCACCTTAAGGAACGAAATGTGATTGGATCCTGAGGAATGATCACAGGTACATAGAGGCGTAGTGCAAGTGTGTGGGCGTGCCCCTGACGTCATCTATGACGAAACCGGTAGGGCGGAACCGCACGCACACGAGGATTGCACCTACCAGCCGGCTATTACTACCAAAATAGAGGGATCCGAGGCAGACGGCCAGTACGAGCCTGAATCATTTTAACACGTGAGTGGTTTATACGCTTTTTAAACAATAAATTGTACTATCAGTTTTACACTATGTGAGCCCATATCTTTTTATGACTGACGGACAATCTATCACATGAATTGGAGCGACACCGCACAGCTGACTGCACACACACAGTGAAGGAGACCCATCCTAGGAGACTGAGTAGGTAGCAGACGGCCAATATATGAAATACCACACAATATTGCATGTAAGTGCAATTCCATTAGGAGTATAGGCAGCCATTGTTTTAAGGAATTATACTATGAACATTTTTATATTGTTTTTGGTGACGGATGAGAATCATACTAAAGGAGAGAAACAACAGTGCGCTGGGATCTCGCTGACAGCAGCACACACCTAACTACAGGACTAATGTGGGGAACTGCCCTCATGCAGATGGTTATATGTAGTTGGTAAGGACAGTGTGCACACCGAGGTGATCTATTTCTCCCCTAAATAACGCACGGACTGTCTCTTGGTATATTGGGACTTTTTTCACTCTCCTCATAGAGATTCTTCAACGCATGTGAACATTGAGTTGTGCATGACTCATCCAATACTTAAGGGCTAGCTCAACCATCCTGCCAGGCCCACCGTCCAGGGATTGGTCAAGACCCCGCTCCCCCACCCCCAAGTATGCAGATCAATCCACCTGGCCTCTGTCCACTAGCCTCTAGAAGTTTCTCCAAACTTCCAGACCCAGGGGGAGGCACCAGAGACTTGTCTGCATGAGTAACCCAGGACTGAACTCTAATTACCCTGACCCAATTAAATACTCCCAGGTTTAAACATGTGTCAGGATATAGTTTCCCCACTCTCACACTAGTAGTACACTAGAGAGTGCTACACATGTATTTAAAAATAAATGTTTATCTGCCAAAATTGCTTCCAGCTCCTAAGTTCGGTCTTAAAGCTGACAACACACTACATTTTTGTGGACTGGATGGTATCAGTCCTGCCCAGTTGTCTTTTGCTAAACTACTGGTTCTGTCTCCACAGTATAAGATTTGACTACATGACTTGTAGTCTCATGATAAGAGTATTGAAGGCTAATAAAGTTACTTAAGATAACATAGGAAGTGGCCATAGGACAACAGACAGGTGTACATCTCTGACAAAATCAACAGGTATTTTCTGCACAAATATAACAAACTGCTTTCAAACATTATATTTACAGAGTAAAAGGGAGCGATTAAGAGAAGATCATTGTTGGTGTTTACAAACACTTGGTTAACAGTCTCACATTGTTTCTCTGGGTCCTGAATTGCTATGTGTATGAATTTTTCATGTTCTTCCTGTATTTACATGAGTCCCCTGCCACAACCTAGAATCATAATCTTAAGTTAATTAGCTTCCTATTGCGTACGGTAGGACAATTAGTTGTGGTTTTTTACTAGGGACAGGTACTTTTTTTTACAGTCTGTATATCACTGCATTAGATTTTTAGACATTATACTAGAAAAAAGCTGAACATAATACAATATAATATTAGCATTATTAGTAGCATTATTATTATTTATATTATTATTGAACTTAATTTGTTCAAAGCTTCTTAGTAGTTTGCAAACTAGTTAATGAATACATATCGGGTTTAAAATTTGTTATTTTGTTTTGAATGGCTGCATTAGCATGTACTGTATACAACAGGGGTAGACTACAACATACAATAAATAATACATATACATTAATTTATATATTTGCTAAGAGTTAATAATCAAACAGACCTATTCAATAAACTGTTTACAGATCAAAGTGCTATTGGCATAGTACTGTACCCTTGAGCCACCCATAGTATTGCAACCTTTAGCAACCAATTAGAATTAAAATGACAAAAGCCAAACTACTTTTAAATCAAATGTGTTAACAGTTTTTTCTTTTTCATACTTTTCATGATATGTCCTTTTAGAGTGGTGCCAAAGTCTAAACAGTTTTACATTAATTAATTTTCTTAATTAAGGTAAAAAAAAAACAAAAAACACCCCACTATCTGTCTTACCTCCTCCTCTGTCCCTAAACACTTACAGTAGCTCACAAAAGCGGGTACACCCCTTACATTTTTGTAAATATTTTATTATATCTTTTCATGTGATAACACTGAATAAATGACACTTTGCTACAATGTAAAGTAGTGAGTGTACAGCTTGTATAACATTGTAAATTTGCTGTCCCCTCAAAATAACTCAACACACAGCCATTAATGTCTAAACCGCTGGCAACAAAAGTGAGTACACCCCTAAGTGTAAATGTCTAAATTGGGCCCAAATCGTCAACATTGTGTGTGGCCCCCCACTATTTTCCAGCACTACCTTAACCCTCTTGGGCATGGAGTTCACCAGAGCTTCCCAGGCTGGCACTGGAGTCCTCTTCCATTCCTCCATTACGACATCACAGAGCTGGTGGATGTTAGAGACCTTGCACTCCTTCACCTTCTGTTTGAGGATTCCCCACAGATTCTCAATAAGGTTTAGGTCTGGAGACATGCTTTGTCAATCTATCACCTTTACCCTCAGCTTCTTTAGCAAAGCAGTGGTCATCTTGCAGGTGTGTTTGGGGTCATTATCATGTTGAAATACTGCCCTGTGGCCCAGTCTCTGAAGAGAGGGGATCATGCTCTGCTTCAGTATGTCACAGTGCATGTTGGCATTCATGGCTCCCTCACTGAACTGTAGCTCCCCAGTGCCAGCAGCACTCATGCAGCCCCAGACCATGACATTCCCACCACCATGCTTGACTGTAGGCAAGACACATTTGTCTTTGTACTCCTCACCTGCTTGCCGCCACACATGCTTGACACCATCTGAACCAAATAAGTTTATCTTGGCCTCATCAGACCACAGGACATGGGCCCAGTAATCCATGTCCTTAGTCTGCTTGTCTTCAGCAAACTGTTTGTGGGCTTTCTTGTGCATCATCTTTAGAAGAGGCTTCCTTCTGGGAGGACGGCCATGCAGACCAACTTGATGCAGTGTGCGGCGTATGGTCTGAGCACTGACAGGCTGACCCTCCACCCCTTCAACCTCTGCAGCAATGCTGGCAGCACTCATACATCTATTTCCCAAAGACAACCTCTGGATATGACTCTGAGCACGTGCACTCAACATCTTTTTTTAGACCATGGTGAGGCCTGTTCTGAGTGTAACCTGTCCTGTTAAACCGCTGTATGGTCTTAACCACCATGGCTGCAGCTCAGTTTTAGGGTCTTGGCAATCTTCTTATAGCCTAGGCCATCTTTATGTAGAGCAACAATTATTTTTTTTAGATCCTCAGAGAGTTCTTTGCCATGAGGTGCCATGTTGAACTTCCAGTGACCAGTATGAGAGAGTGAGAGCGATAACACCAAATTTAACACAACTGCTCCCCATTCACACCTGAGACCTTGTAACACTAACGAGTCACATGACACCGGGGCAGGAAAATGGCCCAATTTGGACATTTTCACTTCGGGGTGCACTCACTTTTGTTGCCAGTGGTTTAGACATTAATGGCTGTGTGTTAAGTTATATTGAGGGGACAGCAAAATTACACTGTTATACAAGCTGTACACTCACTACTTTACATCGTAGCAAAGTGTCTTATCTTCAGTGTTGTCACATGAAAAGATAGAATAAAATATTTACAAAAATGTGAGGTGTACTCACTTTTGTGAGATAGTGTACCTGGCTCATGTTACTGCTTCAGCGCTGTCTGTGGTTCCAGCAGAGGTCATCTCACTTCCTGGTCTCATTGGAGACATTAAGGGCAGTGGGGGGCATTGGCTCCTGCTGTTATTAGTCAAACTCCTGTGAGGATAGAACAGGGGTGTGGTTTATTGGTGCTGTATGAATCTATGGATGCATAAAGCCTGGCTTAAGGGCGTGCATGCTCAGGTGCTCTTTTAGCACCTGGCTTGTAAGGAGGCACCCAGAGCAGAGAGAAGCTAACAGTGCCAGAGGGGGTCTACCAGAAATGCAGAGGAGGGTGATTTCTGTGCAATATTGTTGAAGCAGGTAAGCATAATCTTTTTTTATTTATCTATTTTTAAATAGACGTTAGTATCACTTTGAAGTGAACCTACGATTTGTCCATTCAAGGCAAATCAACAACTTCAAGCTCCCTTTGCCATCCCCAACAGAATATACTTACATTTCTTTCCCACCCCCACTGTCGTGTTTAGCTCCAGGAGCTGAAAGAGTTACTCGGTACACCTGGGTATAAAGGGAACTTATTCCATTGACAGTGCTGGACCAATCAGCTTGGTCCCGTGAGGGGTCCAGTGCCCTCTCCAATCCAGCTCTGTGTTTAGAATTTATT
The DNA here is from genome assembly GCA_018402905.1 of Glandirana rugosa. Lineage (NCBI taxonomy): Eukaryota > Metazoa > Chordata > Amphibia > Anura > Ranidae > Glandirana > Glandirana rugosa. The sequence continues at coordinate 599,476 of BLSH010019869.1, forward strand.
TTACTGCTTTTGGCTAAATGGAAGGTAAGCAGGGGTGTAATGATAGGGGTTGCAGGGGTTGCAATTGCAACCGGGCCCCATGCTCCAGGGGGTCTGTGTGCCTCCCTTATACACCTGGATAGGAGGGATGGCGGGGTGGCATTTAGAGGAACCAATCTCCTCCATTTTCCTCCTAATGGAGGAGATTGGTCCCTCTATATGCTACCCCCGCCGCCCCAACTATCCAGTTTACTTGTCTTCTGCTGTTCCCAGGGTCTCTGTGTGCTTCCCTGGTCCCCCCACAGAGCTGCTGCCCCCCCCCCATTCCTCTCTCTTGCCAGCTGCTGTAGAAGATGTGCCATGATGGAGAAATGGGAACAGGTCGGTAAATTTGTCATTTGCCGGCTCCTGTTTTACTATACTTCCATTTCTGAATGAATGGGAGGCTCAGTGCACAACTATTCCTGTTCATTCATTCTGTGCAACTGAAGCTACACAGATGGAGATTGAGGGCTGAGGTTTGTTTAGACCCCTGATATCTCATCAAAGCCCACCAACAGAGCTCCTAAAAAAAATTGTAAAAAATATAATTTTGTAAAAGAAATAAAATGAAATGGTAAAAAAATAATAAAATTAAAAACTACTGACATCAGTAAGGGAACTATCAGGATTGCAAAGGTTGCAATTGCGACCAGGCCCTGGCATTTCACCACCATGAGGAGGCCCGAAGATGGTTGAAAGGGGGCCCACTGCAGAACTTGTGAAAGGATGCTGTTGCGGGACCGTAATAAAGGGACCCGCAATGGGGGTATAGGGCCCCAGGATCAGCGGGAAGAGTGAAGGGCCCTGGCCAGGGGTCAGGGGGGCCCTTCATAATTTCTTGCACCAGGGCCCTGAAGGTTCTAGTTACGCCTCTGAAGGTAATTATACAGTATACATCTATGGTAATATGTAATAATCGTGGTGGATCTAGGGGAGTTGTGCCCCCCCAAAGCCATCAGCTCCCCCTCCCACTTGCCAAGCCTGGGTCCCATAAGAGCTGCGGGAGCTGGCAGTATATATGGGTTGCCACTAAGCAATCAACCCATATATATGTTATCCCAGCCAGTTTGCATAGTAAGCTAGCTGGCAGGTTGGGACTCGGGAGATCCTGGGCGATGCTAAGAGGGAGGGTCTTTTTTTTTTGTTTTATAAGAATTTTATTGGTTATTTGCAAATACAATACAAAGTCATAAAAGGTATAACTCAGCCAATCTCGTATGCATTGTACATAGAAGCACTCGAGAAACCATAAAATCCAATAACTCAAGTGGGAGAGATAGGTCACCAATGCGAGAGTACCATGTTCGGCATGTGCTGCCGAAGTCTCAAAAAACTTATAACTGGGGGGGAAAGGT
>BLSH010019869.1:600861-626726 GCA_018402905.1 Glandirana rugosa
GGGGGGGGGGGGGGAAAGGATGGAGAGAAGAAGAGGATAGGGGGAGGGGGTGAAATACAAGGAGAAGGGATGCTGCAATTTCCCCCTGCGTTTTTAACTTTAGCAAAGGTTTGCGTGATAGGTCCCTATCATCTGATTTCTGTTGGGGTGTCCGAGACCACTCGGTAGGGGGGGGGGGAGGGTTGATCTACTAGCAAAGTCAACTACCACACTAAGCAATATGGATAGTAGTAAGGATCACTGTTGGATGGACCTGACACACACAAATCATGTCTTGTTCTAAGCATGGTAAATATACACTGGAAACAGCATATGACTTTAAAAAGAACGTGGGGAAGTAGGTGGTAAGGATGTGGTTGGTTGGGGGGCCTCCCCTGAGGGGGGGATAGTCTCCCAAAGGATTTTGTGGGGTTCAATTTATGGAGTCATGTATTTTTCGGAGACCATCATAGTAACAATAGGGTGTTTCCCTGAGGCATTTTACTTCCTTGTGAGAGAGGGTCGCTGATATGTAAGGGTCCCACTTGTTGAAATATCGATCTCTAGTTGAGGTGTTGAAAATATCCACAATAAGTCTCTCTCTATAAAGTAGAATGAGAAGTCCCCTTTGTACTTGTTCTAGCGTGGGCTTAATAGATCCCACCCAGTTTTTCAAAATGATTCTCCGGCTTATCAGAAGTGTAGTTTGAATCCATAGCCTATTTTTATAGATCGGATCATGCTTAAGGGAGGCTTGGAGTATATCGTCCCAGTACCCAAACAGAAGAGGTAGGGGATCTTGAAGAAGTTTTCCAGCAGTGACTCTCTCAATGTGCCTTAAAACTTGTTTCCAAAGGCTGTGAATTTGGGGGCATTCCCAGAGTCTATGAACAAGTGATGGGAATTTATGGGAGCAGTGAGGGCAGAGAGCTGCTTCTGGGTTCTCCTTGATTTTAAGGTAGGATATGAAGGCCTGATGCAGGATTTTTAGTTGTGTTTCCTTCCAGGCCTTGCAGGGGGTGAGGTTTAGAACTGTGTTCTATCCTTTCAGGATTTTGCTTGTGAGGTCTTCGGTATCAAAGTGTTTAGACCAGGCAGCTACCGGTTTCATGCGTGGAGTGGAAGAGATAGACCGCCTGAGGGATTTGTATAGATCTTATAGAGGTTTTTATTGAGCAGTGTGTCCAATGGATTGGGTGCAAGCATTTGGTGTGGTTTAATTCCTGATGACTTCATGAAGCTGGTACATTGGGAATAATAATAGATGTGGGAGGGAGGTAGGCCGAACTCTTTTGCTAAGTGTTGAAAGTTTTTTGGTTGGCCCGTCGATGAGTCACATAGCGATGCAAAGGTGATAAGTTCTTTCTGCGCCCATTTTTTAAAGGCATCACATAGTAGCCCGGGTGGGAAGTCAGGGTGGCCCCTTATTGGGAGATGCTTGGAGAAGCAGGTTGAAAACTTAAGCAGTTTGTGGGATTCTCTCCAGGCCACCACAGTATCTCACACAAGAATACTTGATTTAAGTCCAGGAGACAAGGAGTGCCATTTGCAGTGAAGGAGGGCTGGGAGGGAGATGGGTAGAACCATTTGGGATTCTAACACGTAATTTGAGTAATGCGAGTTTTGGCTAATCCAGTCCAACCCCATGCGTAGCAAACAGGCTAAGTTATACAACCTGGCATCCGGTACATTAATTCCCCCCTCTCTCCTGGGGAGATGCAGTTTGGTTAGCGCTATGCGAGGCTTTCTACCCTGCCAGAGAAATTTGGTGACAACTCGGGGAAGATGTTGTATATCTTTATGTTTTAAAGAGGATTGGTAGTGTTTGAAGAGGGTATAATAATCTGGCAAAACTTGTCATCTTATACAGGTGGCATCTCCCCATGAGTGAGAGCGGCAGGTCCATCCAACCCCCCAGCTCCCTGGCTATTCTGTCTAATAAGGGGGGAAAATGTAACTGGTAAATAGAAGACAGTGTTTTCCCTATCTGTATCCCTAGGTATGTGATGTGTGTCTTTGCCTGAGGGAAGGGTAGAGGGTGACTTGGCACTGCGGGAGCCTAGGAGGAGGAATTCACTCTTGCTGTAATTTATTCTTAGGCCCGAGCAGAGCCTAAACGATTCGAAGATGTCCCTAATAACCGGTGCATCTATTTGGGGGTTTACTGTAAAAATGAGCACGTCATCCGCAAACAATGCTGTCCTAAGCTCCTGGTCCCCTATAGGGATGCCATGTAGAGGTGCATTGTAAAGAAGGTGTCTGGATAGGGGTTTGAGGGCGAGATTAAAGAGAAGTGGGGACAGAGGGCAACCCTGCCTTGTCCCTTTGTGCAGTCGGAAATCATCGCTTAAGATGTCCGCCACTACCAGGCGAGCCCAGGGGGAGGCGTACATTTGGTGAATGAGGTGCGTGAAAGGGCCAGAGAAGTTAAATTTGTTGAGAACCAGATACAACCAAATCGAAGTTGACATTGTCAAATGCCTTCTCGGCGTCTAAGGTGATGATGGCTGTGTCCCCGCCCACATTGTTGGTCGCATTGTCCATAGCCATCATCACCTTACATATGTTGAGGGTCGCCGTTTGCCCCTTGACAAATCCCAATTGGGCCGGATGAATTAAGGAGGGAATGAGCTCAGCCAACCTACTTGCTACTATTTTGGACAAGATTTTTTAATCCAGAGAATAACTGAGAAGGGATATGGGTCTGTATGAGCCTGGGTTTAGTGGGCCCTTCCCTTTCTTCTCTAGGAGTTTTATGATGGCTTGATTCCCAGATTTCAAATAGGTGCCACCTGACCATATGTTATTATATACATTAAGGATTGAGGGGCTGACAGAGTCAACCATGAGTTTGAAGAAATCCCCCGTGTACCCATCAGGGCCCAGGGCCTTCGCCGAGGGGAGGTGCTTTATAACCTGGCATAGTTCTTCGCGTGAGATGGGAGCATTTAGGATCGCCAGTTGATCAGCAGTCACTACTGGTAGGTCTACCGAGTTTAGAAAGCTGTGAGCCAGAGCCATATCTATGGGCTCATGAGCGTACAGGGAGGAGTAGAATTTGAGCATCACCCATGCCACTTCCTGAGGTTGTGTAAAAATATTTCCCTGGGTGTCACGAAGGGCCATTATGCGACTGGGTTTATACTGCCCTTTGCATAGCAATTTCCCTGACTTATTGCCAAATTTGAACAGATTAGCTTCCATGTGTGTGTGATGAATGTATTCTAAGGAGTTTGCCCATAAGTCAAAAGAGCGTTTGGCTTCCAACCATGCTTCACTCGTAGCTTGTGTATCAGACCTTGTGAGTGCTTCTTGTGTGGTTTTCAACCTATTGCAAGCCTCTACATACTTGCTCATGGTGCGCTTTTTATGCGCAGTGGTGTAAGCAATGATTTGTCCTCTTAGGACAGCCTTTCCCGCCTCCCAGAACAAGGAAGGGTCGTCTTGGTGTGCTCTGTTGCTATGGACATAGTCTTCCCAGGTTTTTCTGATAGTTGAAATCACTGTTCCGTGCCAGGTAACCCGGGAAGCGCCAAAGCCTGCATTTGGAGTGTGGGTTAGGGTCAGCCAGGTCTATCGTTACAGGGGCATGGTCTGAAATTGCTATTTCTTTAATCTCGGCCTCCCTGATTTGTGAGATCAGGGGATCCGAGCTGAAGAAATAATCCAGTCTCGTGAAGATCTTATGTGGCGGGGAGTAAAAGGTGTACTCTCTGTCCACAGGGTGTCGAAGTCTCCACACGTCCATGAGACCCAGAGAAGCCATGGTTTCAGATAGCAAGGTGGGATGACTAGGTGAACTTGTACCGCGATGTGTGGATTTAGGAGCAGATCTATCTTGGGAATCACTCATGATGGAATTAAAATCGCCTCCCATTATATGGGGCGAGTTAGGATGCTTCAGCGCATGGAGCGTGAGGTCTGCGGAAAAATTCTTATCAGGATTATTCAGAGCATATATGTTTGAGATCCTAATTTCCCGCTCCCCCCACTTCAGATGAACCGTGGCTATGCGTCCTTTAGAATCTGAGTGTAGAGAGATTATTTGTCCTGGGAATTTTTTGTGAATTAGTATAAGCACCCCTGCCTTACGACTGGTGCTTTCTGATCCTAGTACATCTCCCACCCACATTTTCCTCATCCTGAAATAGTGCTGTGAAGTCAAATGCGTTTCTTGTAGTAAGGCAGTATCCACCTTTAGGCGATGGAGGTGGCGTAAGACCTTTGTACGTTTATTAGGGGTTCCCAACCCTTTAACGTTCCATGTCACTATTCTCATGTAATGTCTGATGTTATGGCGTGGAATTGCAGGGGTATATGATAGTAATTGGCTAATATGTGTGTCAGATCTGGAATGAGTGGTCATAGGGGGGGCTGGTCCTGTGTGGTCTAGGAGGTTGTTAGGTGTACTATCTTGATGCAAAGTAGGAAGGGAAAGCAACATAAACGTGCTGTGCTCTGTGCAAAATTTGCTGGTATACAGTCCATATTTTCAAATAAAAGCGCTGGCAGGTCACGGAGCGATCACAGTTTTCCGCAGTTGTTTATGACATTTTGCACTGTGAAAGTTTGGCCAATAAATCGTTTAAAGAGGCACACGATGAGTTCTCCTTTTTTTCATCTACACATGGAATGGTGACCAAGGAGAGAGGGAGAGGAAGCAGAGGACACCAATATCCATAGGTCGGATCATAGACCTAAAGCGCGCACGACTTCTCCACACCGTACGGTTGGAGAGTCAAAGGAATCTGGTAAGCAGGGCATAGTACCCTGAGTTATTAATATTTTTCACTACCCAGCACCTAATATACGGCACAAGCACTTTATGATGAAAGAACCTGAAGAATATTTCGGGAAATAGGATTGAAGTAATATTGTCACTGGACTGCACTAGCACTTTTATTTGAAAATACGGACTGTATACCAGCACATTTTGCACAGAGCACAGCACGTTTATGTTGCATATAATTTTGGAAAATTTTGCATATATTATTGTTGTATTTATATATGAGATTGCACGGACCAAATAGTAGTTACATTTTTAAAGGGGAAATAGGGGGAGTACCATTTGGCAAGCGCTGCTAGAACAGCAAAACACTCTGTTCACATAAATCACAAGACTTTTACCCACTGAATAGAAAATGGGCTACAGCAGCAGCTGCACATACACTTAACAGCTCACTCTATCTTTTATCATAGGATAAGCGCTGCCAGATTAAGATCTTATATCCTACAACCAGGAAGGGAAAGCAGCTTAGGAGTGGGGACTTGGGTAAACCATAAAGTAACATAAACAGAACTACGCACTTGTGACTTCACTTTTTTCCACATGGTGAATCTGCCCCAGGTTCGACTCCCAAGAGCAGGATTCCTACAGATAAAGTTACACAAAAATGTCCAGTCATACCTGGGTATGAGGATGCCTGGCCCATCAAAATGGTGTACTGTGACTTGGTAACTTCCGCGGTACGTACATATGATGGGAGACTGGTTGTGACCTGTGGAGACACCCTGTGGAAAAATGGGACAAAGGAGCAAAGAAACTGAGTGACAAGAGCAGGATAACAGGTTATGTCCATATATTACCATAGCCAATCATGCCTTATAGGCAAAGCTGTAACATTAAGGCATTATATCACATTCTTAAACTCGGTATATAACAATAAGAAACATGAGAGGTATGGTAACCAATTCAACTATTGTTGAAACCTTATAAGTCCACATGACCTATGTGTTGGGATTATAGCCAACAATGCAATTAGAAGAAAAATAAATAAATAAAAGAAGAGTCGACAGGAGATAATTCCCTTTGTTGACTACCCTTGACTGGCCGCATGAGGCAAGAAAGAGACACTAAGGTGGTTCTGCAGCTTTTCATCCTACAGGGGTGACATTATGGAGGTCTCCGGCTTGTTTGAAGCGTTTAGGAGAATCCTTCCTGGGACTTCGCTGTGTCAAGGAGCGAGCGGATGGTAGGTCTCTTGATAAGGCAGCTGCATAGGAGCTTGGTTTTAGAGTGCGAAGGAAATGTTCCGCTTCTGCGGGGCTATGGAAGGAGAGTTGATCTCCACTAGGCGACTTAACCCGCAGCACTGCCGGAAAAGCAAGGGTGAATCTTACCTGCCTTTGGAACAAAGCTGTGCAGACAGTTTGAAAGTGTTTTCGTTGTTTAGCCACTTCAGCAGAATAGTCTGCAAAGATTAGGATCCGCACCCCATCTATTGTGAGAGTTTTCTGTTGCCTGAAATTTTGTAGAATGGAGTGTTTCTCTGCATAGTTCAGGTATTTTGCTATAATTGGCCACGGAGACCTACGATCGTTTGTAGCCTGCCCCGGGCGATGCGCTCGTTCCACCTGGCAAGGCCCGGGCAGACCCAGGGCCTCAGGTATTTTAATGCTACAGAAGGAGACTAAGGATTGCGCCTGCAGGGTTTTAGGTACCCCTATAAACCATAGATTACTCCTGCGCGACCTGTTCTCTAAATCCTGGAGTTTTTCTGCCATTGCTTTTATTTGCTGATCCTGGTCAAGGTCAGATTTCTGTGTGAGCGTAATTTCCTCCTCTAAGTGAGCGATACGCTCTTCTGCCTCATTGAGTCTGGTAGCATGTTCTGTCAGCTCCCTATGTAAGGCAGCCATCCCTGCTTGAATTGCCTTTTCCACTGAGGCTGTGATGGTTGGTGTAAGTAAGGCAGTCACAGCCTGTGCTATGCAGTCCATGTCTGGATGGGGTTGTGGTGCTGGGGTGTGTGACTGTCCGTCGCTTACCTCCATCCCTGTGATTGGCGCCATGTCAGGCTGCGAGGCCTGGTTTGCCATGTCCGCCGTTCGTTGTGGGATCCCGGATTTAGAGCCGTTTCTGTCTAGATAGCATTCCATCTGCCGCTCGGGGGTTATCTGGGACCGATGCGGGTGCCTCCAGTTGGCTGGGCTGGATTTTTCAGGCCAATTTCTAAGGCTGCTGCAGGAGCCGAGGGGAAGGGTGACTATTCCATGTAGCGCCGGAACCGGAAGTAAGAGGGAGGGTCTTAAGAGGATTTCAGCTACCCATTGGCTGAGGAGGCAGCAGGATGTGGGCAGCCCACCTCACACTACCTCCTTGGCCAATAGGTACACAGGGTGCACTGTCTATTACTGCAAAGCCTTGGGCTTCCTGTTTTGGTGCGGGTGGAATGCCTCTGCAAAGAAGCTGCTGCAGAGATCAAAGTGAGAGAGAAGAAAACAAGTGTTTCCCCCAGTGGTAATTAATTTGAAGATGCTAGAAGAGCATGAACAGTTCATTGCCTGTGCCCCCCTTTTAATAGCAGTCACTGTAATGCCAACCCTATTGCTGTCCTTTTAGCAGGGTGAAAGTAACTTTATGAATGTGTAGCATAGGTGTCAACTTATGTCACCATGTTAAAAAGTCAGCAATATGGGTAGCATTACAGTGGCTGCTATTAGTCCAGGTTCACACTAGCCAATGCTCTAAAAAGCAATCCATGCCAATTGCTTTTCAGGCCCCTTTCACACAAGCGGTCCAATCAGGTCCTCCTGTTCATTTTTCAGGTGAACCTGTTCAGACCCTCCATTCTCCTCTATGGAGTGGTGGATGTAAACGGAATTGTGTCCTTTTACCCCTGCCTACCTCCAATCTAATCTGGCAAAAAAAGAAAAAGAAAAAGAAAAGGGCACCCATTCCCCTCTATCTGGCTGAATCGGAGGGCAATCCGGTATAAAAGGACAGCAAAATGAAGCGGACATGGACCTGTCAGTTGCCCGCTCAACTCTTCTCAGCAGGGTATGAGCAGACAGATCCCCTACTGAGAAAAACTGTATTGAGCCCATGTGAACATTGCAGCTAGAGTGCAGCTAAGCAGCCAATGTCAGAAATTGAGGGGGCAGCCCTGCCACGTTCTGAATGCATGTGTGCATTTTTTTCCTTCTTTGCCGAGCAGCAATTTGTAAGGGGAATAATGTGCCGCAACTGTAAGCCGAGAATTAATGCTAATGGTTGTGGAATGGCCCTGCGATGACGCTTGTCAACTCAACATGCAGGTTAAATTTGATGTAGCATGATAACAGCCTCCTCCAGCTGTCTTTTAGACTTTTGGTGGGAGGCCAGGGGGTGTTGAACCTGCAGCTCAGTCACCTGTTTTTACCACCCCCTGGCCGCCTGTGTGAAGGAGGCTTTAAAAAGGGAAAAATGATCTGTCTGCACATGCTGATCCTTTAACCACTTCAATACCAGGCACTTACCCCCCTTCCCGCCCAGACCGATTTTCAGCTTTCAGCACTGTTGCATTTTGAATGACAATTGCGCGGTCATGCTACACTGTACCCAAATTACATTTTTATCATTTTTTTCCCACAAATAGAGCTTTCTTTGTGTGTTACAAAACTTTGTAAACAAGTACATTTTCTCCTTCACTGATGGGCATTGATGAGGCTACATTGAAGGGCACTGATGAGGCAGTAATGATTGGCACTGATGATGCAGCACTTATATGCAGCACTGATAGGCGGCACTGAAAAGCAGCACTGACAGGCACTGATAGGTGGCACTGATGGGCACTCATAGGCGGCACTAATGGACACTCATAGGCAGCACTGATGGGCACTCATAGGTGGCACTGATGGACACTCATAGACGGCACTGATGGGCACTTATAGGCAGCACTGGGCACTGATAGGTGGCACTGAAGGGCATTGATAGGTGGCACTGATGGGCAGCACTGATAGGTGACACTGGGGGGCACTGATAGGTGGCACTGGTGGGCACTGATTGAGCGGCACTGATAGATGGAACTGTTAGGCAGCACTGCTAAGGAGGCACTGGTGGGCATCACAGATGGGCCCTGAGTGCCATCCCTATTGCCAGTTGTTTGCCATACCTGGTGGTCCTGGGTGGGCTTCCTTGGTGGTCCTGGATAGGTGTCCCTGGGTGTGCTCCCTGGTGGTCCCTGGGTGCTGATCCTCGGGGGGGCTGCACTGATAAACAATCAGCACAGACCCCCCTGTCAGGAGAGCCGCCGATTGGCTGTCATCTGTCTGCAGACACAAGTAAAGGAAAAGCCGATATACAGCTCTTCCTATTTATACTGTGATCAGCTGTGATTCGTTACAGCTGATCACATGGTAAAGAGCTTCTTACAGAAGCTCTTTACCACGATCGGAGATGCGGCGTGTCAAATTGACACACCACCGATTGCCATGATACACGCCCCTGCAGGTGCATGCCAGCTTGTTATCCTGCTGGACGTCATGACGCCCATTCAGGATAACTGAACCACTTCCTGGCCGTCATTCTGCATACGACGGGTGGGAAGTGGTTAAAGACAAATAGATGAGTGTGCATTTTGTGCTTTGCATGCCTCTGCACTCTGTAGAGTACATATTTCTGAACTCTGACTCACGTATTACTGACCCCTATTCTCCACCCTGCTGACCCATGTACACTGCCTTACAAACGAATCACCTCTATAACCCGCAGTTTCCTGCAGTAACCTGCTTTCCCTATCCTCTGCCCTGTTGACCCCTGTACACTGCCCTGCTGACCTCCCATCCTCTGTCCCCTGACATGTTTTACTACACCTCCCACATTAGACAGGTTAGATCCACCCCTGTTCATAATGTGATCATGTTGATTTGTCCTGTATGGGACTGATTTGATACATTTTGTCTGATTTATTACAAACTAGAAAAGAAATACCACAAAAGTCAACAGCACATAATCAGGTTTTAACTTTAAGGGAAAATTAGAAAAAAGTGGTTTTAGGGAATCATTCACTCTGTGAGAGCTTATTGAATCTTAGGGTGAACTTATGACATCAAGCTTCCAATGTAGAATGTCTTAAAAACATTTGAAATTGAAATTGTGAAACAGCAAAATTAGTTTGGCTGTATATAATAAGAGGATGCTTCATCTGTTCAATGAACACCATTCAGAGACAGTACAGGTATTCTTGCAGGTTCTGTAAAAACCAAAAACTGGAAGCAACAACCTGACAGCTTTTCATGCAGTTCTTCAATTAGACTGCATACCACACCAATCAGGACGGTGCAGTGAAAATGCAGAAAGCAACGGGATACTTGAGCTGCAGAGAATCTTGTTACCCCCCTTCATCCAACACCTTACCACCACATAAATCCCTGCAGTTGAATTTATCAACTATCCTGTGACAGAGACAAGGGACAGAGCAGAGTAGAAAAGAAAAATCAAACACAAATCACATGCATTTTGTTAAAAGCTGCCCTAGCTTACTTTCTTGCCCCAGGCAGTAACTGCACTGTGTCATAAGGTAAATATAAACCTGCTGCCACCTTAAATAAAGATACAGGCATTTATACTTGGAAGCACAAAAACTGCCTGGTGGTCAGATAGCTTGCTGATGTGCAATATCATCTACGGTATATGTCCAGATTGAAGCTTAATAGCCCTTTAACATCATTCTAAACATCTGCTGCATGTAATATCACATATTACAGTGAAATCTATTTTCCTTACCGCATCATAAAATAATAAAAAAAAACATGAGCTCATACAATTGAATACACACACAAAAATCACAGATTCACTTTTCTGTGTGTTCAGGCTAACATAATAAATCCTCACTTTTAATCCACAATAAATATGTATTTCCAAGATTAGAATCTCCTTTCATGACACGCTGTGGTGAGCTGACACCGGCATGTGATAAATTATGGATATACTATTACAATTCTGCTGAACACTCACAATTGAAATGTCAGGAGATGTATAGTTTTGCATGGATCTTAGGACAATTTTTAGCTCTTTCTGCATGTTGTCAAGTTGCAATACAACATGTGAAAGTTTGCAAGCTTCTTTCCTGTGAAGCACATAAGCAATCAGTTGTAGACACATTGGCTATTCCCAAGTGACACTAGCACAAATTGCAACATGTTTACTGGGTCTTTGCCTATAATATAAGTTTATTATGAGCTGACACTCGATGCGAAGAATGTTATTTTTGGCATCCTAAGCCATATCAAGGTAAGACACACTATTTTACAATTTCTTGGAGGAATAATCCTTTGATTAAACTAACATCCTGCTGCTATGTTCATCCCAATCCAACTATTTAGGCCTTTTTCTAGATCTTTATGAACATACTCATTTCTGGCATAACATACTGTCTGATCAACTTCCAAATGCATCCTGGGTGGACCATTTACATGTAAGTAGAAATGAGCAAAACAACATGGGATATCAATAAAGAATGGTCTAGACTCTGTATGGTTATTTTCGTGTTGCTATACATGGAAATTAACTAAAACATCTCCTTTTGAAAGAGAAAAAATGAATGTTTATGAAAATATAGAACCAATTCTTTTCTATGGTACATGAAAAAATACTTATAAAACAGTTGAAAAATGACAACTTGTTGTGGAAGTCTCTTACAGCAGTGGCGGCCTGTCCATTAGGGGTGTATGGGCGACACCTCCTATACATGCGTCCGGCCCCCTAATCTACATGTAGGTCACTGATGCATGGATTCCAATGTTGTTTTTTTTCTGAAGCACAGGATTAGAGCCAGAGGCTCTAATAAGCTTCAAAAAAGGATGGACACTGTGTTCAAAGCCCACCCAGTTGTGTGACAATAGATCTCCCGGCCAATCAGGAAGCGGGTCATGAGACCCCTCACCCTATTAACCGAAAGGAGATCTGATTGAATTGGCCACCAAGAGGAGGGAGGAGATGCTGGTGAACTGAGACAGGATCCACCCGCGTCCCAAAGAGTAGCTGTCATTGCCCGTGAGACTGGGAAAGTTTGGGGTCCTGACTGACTGACCGATGGGGCTGCCGCCCGTGACCCGGCTGGCCGTACGCGCTGTCCAAGACCCGACTGGGGAGTGGTGAAGTATGGATTGTTTGCCCCCCCCCCAAAAAAAAACACCAGCCGCCACTGTCTTAAGCTGGATACACACTATACAAATTTCTTTAGATTTTTCCTTTAGTTTTACCAAAACCATATAATATGAGGTCAAACCTTAAGAGTTTCAATTTGTATGCAATCAGCCACGCCCTTGCACTACATAGTTTTGGTAAATCTAAAGGAAATAAGACAACAAAAGCTGTATAGTGTGTATGGGGTCCTACAGTCTCTTACAACCAGACAATATATGGGAACATTGAATGCTAAAAATATATGGAAAAAAATGTATCCACATTATCTCCCATACAGGTTTACAGAGAAAGCCTTACAAATAAAGTAAAACTAATACAAAAAAGTGCTTCAGACATACCTCTATAATAAGAAAAAATGACAGCAGTAACAAGTTTCAGCATGAGCTAGAGGCCTGCACATATAAGCTTACAATCTGAACGGATAAGTTGTGGAAACAAGATAAAGGCTCCTCAAGTCTTAGGGAAAGGGAGCTCTAACTGATAGAAGCGTGCCTCTCTAAGTAGTTGCTATGGTGAACTGCAAATGTGACTTTTATATCAAAGAACTTAATATATCAAAGGACACCTATAGGCCCTTTGCTGATTATAATATACCTGTTTGTACATTGGATGTATGTACTCTTATTAATCTACTTTTATATAAATCTTGTATTATTTTTATGCTGGTGTGCATGGATATGCTTATAGTTAATGTTACAGTATATGGTTGAGGTAGTTCTTCTATGCTCAATTACTTTGTCTAAATTATTGATTAATTTCCTGGGTAGGGAATCTCCTCTGTTCACAGAGGCCCTGTCCTGGGTGGAGGCACTGCTAGCTTTATTAACCAATCCACTCTTCCAGTTAGCGAAGGTTCTGGTTCTCTTACTTACCTACAGGTTTAGCACAATATCTTGTTTGGGGAGGGCCATTTGTATTAACGCCCCAAAAGAGGGCTACATATCTTTACCAATGTATTTATAGCCTGCTTGGAATTGTCCCATGCCTGGTCTGCACTGGATCATAGTATTAGAAAGATTAACACACGTGTAGCCAAGTTCATTCATAGGATCAGAGGCAAAGTGGTATGGAATTGAGATTTGGAATATGACAAAAGTTTATGTTAAGAAATTAGAGATCATTTGAAGGATGTTAGCCTTGATATTTTTAATCTTGGTCTTTCATCTGGAGTTGAGATATGATACAACATTGCAACAATGTTTTGAAACATCATGGTTTCAAATCATGTATTATGGTTTGCATTTCCAAACATATATCCATTGGTATCATACTCGCATGTCTTGTGATATTAAATTGTAAACTTCTATGAAGGCTAAGACTGATATAAATGGTTTTATTTATTGCATTCATGCACAGGTCCAAATTATTTGGTGGAGAGGGGATTATGGCTTGGGGTTGTTTTTTAGGGGTTGGGCTTGGCCCCTTAGTTCCAGTGAAGAGAACTCCTAAGGCGTCAGCATACCAAGATATTTTGGACAATTTCATGCTCCCAAATTTGTGGGTACAGTTTGGGGATGGCCCTCATCCTGTTCCAACATGACTGCACAACAGTGCACAAAGCAAGGTCCATAAAGACATGAATGAGCGAGTATTGGGTGGAGGAACTTGACTGGTCTGCACAAAGTCCTGACCACAGCCCGATAGAAGATAGTGCGGAAACTGCAAACCAGGCCTTCTTGTCCAACATCAGTGCCGGCCTCACAAATGCGCTTCTGGAATAATGGTCAAATATTCCCATAGACACACCCCAATCCTTGTAGACAGCCTTCCTAGAAGAGTTGAAGCTTTATAGCTGCAAAGGGTGGGCCAACTCAATATTGAACCCTACGGACTAAGATTGGGGTGTCATTAAAGTTCATATGCTTGTAAAGGCAGGTGTCCCAATACTTTTGACAATATAATATAGATAAAGTGGGGATGGTGTTATTTTTCTTGACCTATAGTGAATTTTCTGACTCCTCTTAACAGTCCCCCCACACACACACTTCCCCATACAAATCACTTTCTGAATGTAGCTACAAATGTCCAGAGGTGGACAAAAAATGAATTATTATTAAGGGCCTGTTCACACTGCAACAGACAGCTGCAGGACACTAAACTACATTCGTTCAATATCCAGCAGCTGTATGGTCCAGCTTCAGTGAACTGGCAGTAGGGGGCGGTGTAATGCATCTTTCTGCACATTACACTACCTTTTTTTTGTACAATCTTTATTTGAAGTGCACAAAAGTGACACTTCATTCATGTCAATGTACAGCAGCGCAGCAACTCTCGTGACATGCAATCCTGTCCAATCCACTTTTTTTAAAATGCAGCATGTCAGCATTTTATTGCAGTTCATTGCACTGCACCTCTGGGGTGCATTGCAGAGTAAATAGGGCACATAAAACAATTCTAGCAACTGTAGCAGTGACTTGCGTTCTTTCAGTGCGGTAAAGGGCAGCACAGTGGTGTAGTGGATAGCACTTTTGCCTGGCAGCAAAAGGGTTGCTGGTTCAAATCTCAACCATGACACCACCTGCCTGGAGTTTGTATGTTCTCCCTGTGCCTGCATTAGGGTTGCCACATCATCCCTTTAATCCAGGACACACATGAATTACACAGGTTCTGTGGCTAATTTAATGCAGATGAGGCACCAAGTGAGTTTAATTACCACCTTAATCAGCCATAGAACCTGTGTAATTAATATGTGTCCTGGATAAAAGGGATGGTGTGGCAATCCTAGCCTGCATGGGTTTCCTCTGGGTACTCCGGTTTCCTTCCACACTCCAAAGACTTGCTGGTAGGCACATTAGATCCTGTCTAAATTGGCCCTAGTATATGTATGAATGTGAGTTAGGGACCTTAGATTTTAAGCTCCTTGAGGATAGGGACTGATGTGTATGTACAATATATATGTAAAGCACTGCATAAATTGACAGTGATATAGAAGTACCTGAAATAAAATAATAAATAAATAAACACAGGTCACTGCACTATGTGTGAACAGAGATTATAATGTATAAGGCTTGGTGCTTCCTCTATTACCCTGATCCATAGACACTTGCCTAAATTGTATTATGCTAAATACATCAATGTATACAGTGTATTCCTTTTCCCTGCATTTATTTGTTTTGTTTATTTGCATTTATTGTTTTGTCATGTTGTCATGTTAACTGTATAGTTAAAACTGTTTAAATAAATAAACTTTTCAAAACTTACATTGTAAAATATTCATGTGCAGTGATTTACACTACAATCAGTACATCAATTTTAAGAACTTGCTTTTAACTTGTTTAGCATTACATATTAGTATTCAGAAAGTTAGAATCAAATATTTGTGTGAATAAAACAACACAGCCTGGGTCAACAACATTAGGATTTGTTATATACAGTACGCAGTGCTCCAGTGTTAGCAGTTAGTTGTAGCACACTACAATATCTTGTTGCTAGCTTATTCCTCACAGCATGCGTACTGATTATATTGATTATGTGAAAGCATTAGTGGCCTTGTTCAGCATATATAATATGCAACTTTGGCCTTTACCAGAAGGTTCCCAGCTGGAGCTCTAATTTCAACACTTGGACAAACTTTTCAGTTAAAACACTCTCCCACAGCAGGGATTCTGTGTCATGTCATGCTGGATCCTTAAGAAGTGTCTCTCATTTCAGAAACAAGCAATCTATTATGCTGCAACTATATTGTATTATTTTGGATAATGTTAACAAGATACATTGTTGTTATTATCAACCGTATTTTGTGCAAGCGTGGTATTTGTCAAAACATTATATCCATTGGCAGCATTTATGTGTAAAAAATAGATGCTCGTTTCAGATGTACATTTTCTTGTTTTCATCATCCAAGAGCACACAAGGTAATTTAATTGTCTTTGTTAAATTAGATTTGTAGACTATAATAAATGTCATGTTATTTGAACTACATGACAAAAAGCAGGCATGACAAATTGAAGAGGGTTAGCTTCAAAGCATATTGTTTATGTGAATTTCCTTAATAAAATGTTTAGCCTCTTTTAAACTGTCTAAATAATAGCAATAATGATGTTAATAATAATTATAATCATTATTATAATCCTGCAAACAGGTTTAAAGAACCAGTGCCCCTACAATGTTCTGACTATGCAAAGTCTTGAAGGCTAAGCGATGCCAACTTTCACAGATAGGTCGCCTGCTCCACATTTAAACCTACTCCATTTCAAACATATACAAGCTTCTCATATTTTATGTTACAAAATCCCTTGCGGCCTCTTCTGTATCTAAATGGCATAAAGACCTCCCAGACAACATGCTTTCGGATAAAATACCTGCTCGTTACAGTATTGTAATAAAGCTAGTGACCTACAAACTCTGGCAAGAGTCACAATTTAAGCTCCTTAAAAAATCTCCATCCCATTCATCACAGAAAATGATACCTCCAGTCATCCAACTGTCCGTTATGCAGATCTAATAAACCCTCCCTCATGGCTCATACACACGGTGCGACTGTTGTACAACCGCACATCATAATGGCAAAATAAACTACCAAATGACCCTGATCAAAAGTTTACATACCCTGGTGATTTTGGCCTGATGACATGCACACAAGTTGACACAAAGGGGGTTGAATGGCTATTAAGGGCCGGTTCACACTAACGAGGCGTGACTTCGCGGCCCGTTCACATCTAGGCGAATTGTCAGGTGACTTGAGTCGCCTGACAATTCGCCTCAATGCTGTGCAAATGGAACCGTTCTAATAGGAGCGAATCGCTTCGCTCCGCCTTAGAAAAATGGTCCCTGCACTATTTTCAGGGCGATCTCAGGCATCTTGCATTGACTTCTATGATAGAAGTCTCCTCGCAAGCCGCCTTGAGAACGCCTCAGGCGCCGCGGAAGTGTGAACCGGCCCTAAAGGTAACCATTCTCATGTGTGATCTGTTTGCTTGTAATTAGTGTGTGTGTATAAAAGGTCAATGCGTTTCTGGACTTCTGACAGACCTTGCATCTTTCATCCAGTGCTGCACTGACGTTTCTGAATTCTGAGTCATGGGGAAAGCAAAAGATTAAAGGATCTGAGGGAAAATGTAGTTGAACTGTATAAAACAGGAAAGGGATATAAAAAGATATCCAAGGAAATGAGAATGCCAATCAGCAGTGTTCAAGCTCTAATCAAAAAGTGGAAAATGAGGGGTTCTGTTGAAACCAAACCATGATCAGGTATACCAACTAAAATTTCAGCCACAACTGCCAGGAAAATTGTTAGGGAAAAAAACACAAATAACTTCAGGATTCTCTGAAAACATGTGGTGTGGCTGTTTCAAGATGCACAATAATGAGGCACTTGCAGAAAGATGGGCTGCATGGTCGAGTCACCAGAAGAAAGCCATTACTATGCAAATGCCACAAAGTATCCCACTTACAATACGCCAAACAGCAGAGACACAAGCCTCAAACCTTCTGGCACAAAGTAATTTGGAGTGATGAGACCAAAAGTGAGCTGTTTGGCACAACCATAAACGCAACATTTGGAGAGGAGTCAACAAGGCCTGTGAAACACAGAGGTGGATCGCTGATGCTTTGGGGATGTGTGAGCTACAAAGGCACAGGAATATTGGTGGCAAGATGAATGCAGCATGTTATCAAAAATACTGGAGGAACATTTGCATTCATCAGCCAGGAAGCTGTGCATGGGACGTACTTGGACATTCCAACATGACAATGATCTAAAACACAAGACCAAGTCGACCTGTCATTGGCTACAGCAGAATAAAGTGAAGGTTCTGGAGTGGCCATCTCAGTCTCCTGATCTCAATATCATTGAGCCACTCTGGGACGATCTCAAACGTGCAGTTCATGCAAGACAGCCCAAGAACTGGAGGCTTTTTGCCAAGTGAAATGGGCATCTGAGAAGATAAAGAGCCTCATCCACATATACCACAAAATACTTCAAGCTGTCATTGATGTTAAAGGGAGCAATACACGGTATTAAGAACTGGGATATGTAAACTTTTGATCAGGGTAATTTGGGTAGTTTCTGTTGTCATTATGATGTAAAAGAGTAAACACAGTTGATTGAGAATAAATAGCTTCAGCCAAACACTAACCATGATTGAAAGAAATGTTTGTGTATTCTCATTCATATTCTCTGAAAAATGGCCAAAAAATCATAAATTCTGCCAGGGTATGTAAACTTATGAGCACGACTGTATACCCCTCTTGGCCACTGTTCAGTTCCCACATGACAAATTGTTAATGTGTGTATATTCTCACAGACGCCATCTTGGATCACCAATGGTCTACCTTTCATTACATATCTCCTGGATGTCTTTAATCCATCAATCTACAGATTGACATTGTATTTCCTGCAAAGTGCCCAAATACTAGAGGACTTGTGAAGGATACATTTCATACAAATATACACAGGCCGCCAACTTGATCCTACCATGTCATAGAGATGAACAGGGGGGAGTTTTAATTGTGTGATAGATTTTGTTTGTTGCATACTGGTTTTATTACACATTTGCATTTTTTGTCTTTTCATGAGGTTATTACTATAATACATTTGATACTATTTCATACGTATATACAGTGAGTTGGCCATTAATTGTATCTGGGTGAAGGTTGAGCAAACTCAGGTAGTGCTGAATATGGTTACTAGGTGCTCCATCCTTAAGGCTCCCCTGCTACTTTTATTCAGTTATGGCTCATCAAAACTTCAATCCACCTCAGAACCACCTGTATAACTCTCCTGCCACCCACAATGGACTTACATTTATCTGTTGGTCACATTCAGAGCTATACTCAAAAATGGACTTACTCAAAACCCGCCAGCCATCACAGATGTAAAAAAAATAGTCTTTTACCTCCAAATGGAATGTCTTTATGGGTCTTACCTTACCACATGTGGAAAACATCATTAATGTCTTCCTTTAGATTGTCACCTTGACCTTATCTAACTTTTCCTGACACAAAGCAACCAGAGAATCTTTCTATCTAATCCATTTACCAGATCCCTCAACTAGGCCTCCTTATTCAAGTAATTTGGTCTAACTATGACTGTATTTCACCAGTAGGTGTCTTACCCTATTGGTCTCAAGTATTCATTTTCTTTGGTTTCTAGTTGTTCCTTTCCCATCTTTCTCTCTCTCTCCAACCCCCCCCCCCCCCCCTCCTTATCTTTCTCTCATGGTAGAATACTTGGCTGTCTAAGTCATACTTCAAGACCTCGCTTTAACTGATTTAATCAAGTGTGAGGGATCCACCTTCCTTGACTCATCACCCTGTAGAAACAATGAAGTTTTGCTTTGTAACATCCTTGTACTTAGGACAAAAAAAGGCCAGTGCATCTTTGATTTTAATGTTTTCTAATAATAACTGTAATGCTCACTAAAGTACCCATACTATCCATAACACCTAATACATTGGGCTCTATTTATACAGCTAATACACCAGAATAAGTATCTTTTTTCAATTAAAGTGAGTTATTTTCGGTTTAGTCTAATGAAAATTGAAAATTACAGTGATGTGGCTAAAAGCAAAGTGACTTAAAGGTTTTGATTTACTAAAGTTGGAGAGTGCAAAATTTGGTGCAGTTGTGCATGGTAGCCAATCAGCTTCTAAATTCAGCTTGTTCAATTAAGGTTTGACATTAAACCTGGAAGTTGATTGGTTTCTATGCAGAGCTGCACCGGATTTTGCACTCCCCAGCTTTAGTAAATCAACCCCATGGTGTGTGTAAACTTCAGACATGAAATACAAACAAAGCATATCCCTCTATAGTGTGTACATGTCTCAATTAAAGTGGTTGTTAAGTCACAATTATTACACACTGACAGCCCCTCTACTATAGTAAGGCAGAGCACACTGTACATATATTTTGTAAAATTAGCATTGTAAATAGCTGTTTAGAGCTGTCTTCAGTCCAGTCCTGTGACTCGCGGCCGCTTCTCAGCTCCTGTGGATGGCTTCTGCAGGAGGGGCCAGGATCTCCCTCTGATGTCAGTCAGGGAGATCACGTGGCCGCTCAGTCTCTCTTGCAGTAGCCTTGACTCTGAGCTGAGAAGTGGCCGCGAGACACATGACTGGCCTGAAGACAGCTCCAAATAGATATTTACAAAATATATGTACAGTATGCTCTGCCTTACTATAGTGGAGAGGCTGGCGGTGTATATTTAATAATTTTAACAGCAGCAGGCGGTAGGGGGGGCAGAGGGGGCAGAGACACACACACAGAGCAGGGAGCTGACAGGCTGGGAGGAGGGAATGATGGAGAGATGAGAGCAGGGCTGCTGATGTCACAGACAAGGGTGGCCAGGGCTCAGAAGCCCTGGTTTTCGTTGTCTGTGCAGAGAGGGGATACAGGAAGTGTCAAGTTCAGGGGTGAGGTTTTACAGTTTAGAGGGGGCAGATTACACAGCACAAGCACTGTGCGGTTTAATGTGCTTTAAGGGACCAGGATATTTATTTTTTTGGGTTAACAAACATACAGTCATTTCTGTCTGCTGCTTTGTTCCTCTCTTATCAGCATGAATCACTTCTGACAAGTTTTCCTGACACAAAGATGGACATGTGAGAGAGGAGGGAGCTCCTGCAAATTGACAGCCATCGCTCTGTTTCTGTGTGCTGTATGAAGGGGAGGGGGTGCCCATTCACTCCAATCAGCTCTCAGAGCTCTCCTCACTGAGCTCTTCAGTGTATAATTTCAACTCTCTGCCCCCTGTTTTCTCAGTCAAGCTTTATAAATTCTGGACTAGAGAAGAGAAGGCTGCAGACAAAGAGGTACAACGTATGTAGGAGGATTTGTTTTATCTCTGTGTATCACCTGAGGTCGCTCACTTCACTGGGTATATGTAACGGTTTACAATCACTTTGTAGTGTCAATACATGTCTTGAAGTTTGTTCTCCTCCTACTCCTACTGAATTAGTTGAAATTCAAGCACTAGGTGGCCCTGTCGTCACTATTTGATATTTCAATTGATTGAAATATCAAAGGAGCCAGGTGGAAACTTGATGGGCAAATAGAGACTGCATTTTTATCAGATGTAGTCCCTATTCAGGCATTCAGACAGCTGTGGGTGCTTTTGCACTACATACCCTTTGCTCATTAACATTGGGATGAAGTTGGTATCTGGGGGCCCCTTTTTTAGGAGGCTTCTAAAGTCAGATAAGCCCCCTGTCTTCAAACCCCCACAACCACTGAGCCACAGTTGTGGGAAAAGGCCCTTGCCCTCATCAACATGGGAAAAGGTTTTATTACCAGGAGATTATTGTATGATTTGTTTAACTTCACCTGTCAGCCAGGAATACCAGGAATATACAGCTGATAGCTGAATGGGCCAGGCAGGGATGAACCATTGGTGTTAGGATGCCAGCGTCTGCCAGCTCCCTAACAATTATGGTCCCTGAGCAGGTTGCTATCAATTGTGGTTCCTGAGCAGGTTGCCATCACATTTAGCAGCGGTAGTGTTTCACTTCTCACAACAGCCAGAGGATGAACACCCATTTATCCCTTGTCCATTTCTGTGAACCCAATTCTCATCCCTACTGAGCAGGTCGCATTCATCCCTACAATTGCTGAGTAGGTAGCATTCATTAATGAAGTTACTGAATAGGTAGCATTCACCCATGCAGTTGCTAAGCTGGTAGTATTTATCTATGCAGTCACTAAACAGGTAACCTGCATCTATGCTGTTACTTAGCTGCTAGAATTAATTTATGCACTTACTATACAGGTGCATTCATCTATGCAGTTAATGAGCAGGTAGCATTCATCAATGCAGTACTAAGAAGGTAGCATGCATCTATGCAGTTACTTAGCGGGTAGCGTTCATCTATGCAGTTCCTGTACAGGAAGCATTAATCTATTCAATCACTAAGCAGATAAAGTCCAACTATGAAGTTACTGAACAGGTAACATGCACCTATGCAGTCACTAAGGAGGCAGCATTCCTCCATGAAGTTACTGAAATGGTGAAATTCATCTAAGCAGTTACTGAGCATAGAAAGAATGTGACGGTAAGAATAGTATGACATATATCCTCCTTAACACATATTTTAAAAATATTACATATTTACAGTATCTCAAAAGTGAGTACACCCCTCACATTTTTGTAATTATTTTATTGTATCTTTTTATGTGACAACACTGAAGAAATTACACTTTGCTACAATGTAAAATAGTGTGTGTACAGCTTGTATAACAGTGTAAATTTGCTGTACTCTAAAAATAACTCAAGCCATTAATGTCCAAACTGCTGGCAACAAAAGTGAGTACGCCCCTTAGTGAAAATGTCCAAATTGGGCCCAATTAGCCACCCCCCGGTGTCATGTGTCACACGTTAGTGTTACAAGGTCTCAGGTGTGAATGGGGAGCAGGTGTGTTAAATTTGGTGTTATCGCTCTAGCTTTCTCATACTGGTCACTGAAAGTTCAACGTGGCACCTCATGGAAAATAACTCTGAGGATCTGAAAAAAAGTATTGTTGCACTACATAAAAATGGCCTAGGCTATAAGAAGATTGCCAAAACCCTAAAACTGAGCTGCAGCACGGTGGCCAAGACCATATAGAGTTTTAACAGGACAGGACCAAAGAAGTTGAGTGCACATGCTCAGCGTCATATCCAGAGGTTGCCTTTGGGAAATAGTCATATGAGTGCTGCCAGCCAGGGCCAGCGCCAGCATTAGGCGGGTTAGGCAGCCGCCTTAGGGCGCCAAGCAGCCGGGGGTGGTAAAATTTGACACCCGATTCCCTATTGGCAACTATCTCGCACTATCTTGTACTGCTGGACTGTGTTCCGGGAACTGTGTGCACGGCCGCCCACACACATTGCCATATCGATAGATGGCGTATTAAGGAGCCCGAGACTACCCTCTCACTGGAACATTGTGTAGCTCGTGCCCCCCTACTACTGGGTAGTCGCCTGGGACCTCCCCTCTCCATCCTACAGTGAAGTTAGGGAGTGGGGCGGTGCTTGCTTTCTGCACACTCCCCGGTTTCTTCATAGATGCTAAGGAGTGCTTGTAAAATACATGATGCACAACGTAGTCACATGTGGGCGGGCTTAAACCCTTCAGATCCGTCCTCAGTGTGCACTGCAGCCTGACTTCGGAAACACACCAAGAAGATGATAATGTCACAGGTGTGCTGGATGGGGGATGATTAGAGGCATATGTAGGTGTGGGGGGGGGGTGATTAGAGGCATATGTAGGTGTGGGGGGTGATTTTAGGCATAGGCAGGTGTGGGGGGGGGTGATTAGAGGCATAGGTAGTTGTGCTGGGGGGGTGATTAGGGCATAGGTGGGTGTGCTGGGGGGGATGATTAGGGCATAGGTGGGTGTGGGGGGGGGGGTGATTAGAGGCATAGATAGGTGTGGGGGGGTGCTTAGAGGCATAGGTAGGTGTGGGGGGTGATTAGAGGCATAGGTAGGTGTGGGGGTGATTAGAGGCATAGGTAGGTGTGCTGGGGGGGGTGATTAGGGCATAGGTGGGTGTGCTGGGGGGGTGATTAAGGCATAGGTGGGTGTGCTGGGGGGGTGATTAGAGGCATAGGTAGGTGTGTGCTGGAGGGGTGATTAGGGCATAGGTGGGTGTGCTGGGGGGTGATTAGGGCATAGGTGGGCATGCTGGGTGGTGATTAGGGCATAGGTGGGTGTGCTGGTTGGGGAAGGGAGGGGGCAATTGGAGCCATAGGTATGGGAAGGAGGGTGATTAGAGGCATAGTTGTGGGGGAAGGGGAATGATTGGAAACATTGAGCTAGATGGGGGGCCGTGTGGAAGAGGTGTGCTGGGGGGGGCATCTGTGAATTGGGGAGAGCTTCACAGAAGACCCAAAGGCCATTAACCCTCACAGCAGAAGTACAGAGACTAGAAAAAGGTGGGGCATCCCTGCACAGAGGATTCTCCAGGTTCCAGCTGCTTGGGATAACCTTCACTACTGGTAAGTTTGCTAAAGCGATTTTTTTTTAAACTAAACTTCATCTTTAAAATTGTAGTAAAGTCCAGTATATATATTTTTTTCTTTTTAGGGACCCCCTGCAGGTATATACCATAATGTGCTAATATACACAGCATATTAGCACATTATAGCAGACGTACCTGTCAAAGAAGCCCTCTAGCAATGTAGTGTGATCAATCCAGTTGGTTCCTGGCTGCCTCAACTGCCAGCTGCCCATAAACAGTGAGGGGAAACAGGGAATGCATAATCCCATCTCCGCGCTTACCCCCACTGGCTATGGGCAGCTGGCAGGTGAGGCAAATTAAAACTTCCACACTGCGCCCGGCCATATGGGGGTTGCATTTTAGAGAGGAGGGGCACCAAAATGCACCTTCGCCTGAGTAGATAAAAATCCTTGCACCGACCCTGGTGCCAGCATTGCTGCAGAGGTTAAAGGGGTGGGAGGTCAGCCTGTCAGTGCTCAGACCATATGCCGCAAACTGCATCAAAGAAGGAAGCCTCTTCTAAAGATGATGCACAAGAAAGTCTGCAGTTTGCTGAAGACAAGCTGACTAATGACTTAAATTACTGGAACCATGTACTGTAGTCTGATCAGACCAAGATAAGCTTATTTGGTTCAAATGGTGTCAAGTGTGTGTGGCGGCAACCAGAGGAGTACAAAGACAAGTGTGTCTTGCCTACAGTCAAGCATGGTGGTGGAATTGTCATGGTCTGGGGCTGCATGAGTGCTGCTGGCACTGGGGAGCTACAGTTCATTGAGGGAACCATGAATGCCAACATGTGCTGTGACATACTGAAGCAGAGCATGATCGCCTCCCTTCAGAGACTGGGGTGCAGGGCAGTATTCCAACATGATAACGGCCCCAAACACACCTCCAAGATGACCACTGCATTGCTAAAGAAGCTGAGGGTAAAGGTGATGGACTGGCCAAGCAAGTCTCCAGACCTAAACCCTATTGAGCATCGGTGTGGCATCCTCAAATGAAAATGAAGGAGCGCAAGGTCTCTAACATTCACCAGCTCCGTGATGTTATCATGGAGGAGTGGAAGAGGACTCCAGTGGCAACCTGTGAAGCTCTAGTGAAGTCCATGCCCAAGAGGGTTAAGGCAGTGCTGAAAATATTGGTGGCCACACAAAATATTGACATTTTGGGCACAATTTGGACATTTTAACTTAGGGGTGTACTCGCTTTTGTTGCCAAAGGTTTAGACATTGATGGCTGTGTGTTGAGTTATTTTGAGGAGACAGCAAATTTACACTGTTACACAAGCTGTGCACTTACTACTTTATATTGTAGAAAAGTGTCATTTTTTCAGTGTTGTCACATTAAAGATGTAATAAAATAGTTGCAAAAATGTGAGGGGTGTGTTTTGTGAGATACTGTAGTATACAGGTGCTGGTCATATAATTAGAATATCATCAAAAAGTTAATTTATTTCACTAATTCCATTCAAAAAGTGAAAGTTGTATATTATATTCATTCATTACACACAGACTGATATATTTCAAATGTTTATTTCTTTTAAGTTTGATGATTATAAGTGACAACTAAGGAAAATCCAAAATTTAGTATCTCAGAAAATTAAAATATTACTTAAGACTAGAGTTGAGCGAACCTCTGGAAGTTCGGGTTCTGCTGGTCCGTCCGAACTTCGGGACAAAGTCCGGGTCCGGGTCCGGACGGAACCCGAACGATCGCCTGAAACAGGGCTTCAAGCCTGCCTGGTCGTCTTGGGCTTGAAGGTCTCCAAGCGAGTTGAGATCAGAATTCATTATAAAATTAAAAGACTCTATGATTTAAAACCTAAAAGGAATCAACAGTGAATATTAGTAGTTTGAATTTTCTTTATTTGTAAACTTTATATAGTCAGACACACATTACTTACTTATATTATATGTTGAAAGTGAAAAACTTACCTTAATCACTTTATTTAATTGAAAAACTACTATAAGATTAATATACTGGTCGTGGACATATGATGTCATAGAGTGTTTTGTGTGGGGAGTGTAAAAACGTTGATAAAATAATGTAGAAATTACACTGTTGTGA
>BLSH010019869.1:631745-654744 GCA_018402905.1 Glandirana rugosa
AGATTTTTAGGAAAGAAACATAACCAGAATTCATCACAACTCGCTTGGGCCTGACATTGATGCAGGATCAGGTCTTAAAATGGCTGAAATCTGTCCCTCACGCCGTCAGCTACCTTTCCCTACACTAACCCAAGGAGCATGTGACTGCAGCACTGTGACTCCAGCTTATAAAGAGGCTGGGTCACATGATGCACTGGCCAATCACAGCCATGCCATTAGTAGGCATGGCTGTGATGGCTTCTAAGGGCAAACCAGTGAAACGCTTGTTGATTGGCTGCCCTGCAGCTTCTCAACACGTGGAGTAAAATAGCAGAACCCCGGACCGAACCCGAACGATTTTTGAAATGTCCGGGTCCGGGTCCGTGCCACGGACACCCGAAAGTTCGGTACGGACCCGAACGTTACAGTCCGGGTTCGCTCAACACTACTTAAGACCAATACAAAGAAAGGATTTTTAGAAATTTTGGCCAACTGAAAAGTATGAACATGAAAAGTATGAGCATGTACAGCACTCCAATACTTAGTTGGGGCTCCTTTTGCCTGAATTACTGCAGCAATGCGGGGTGGCATGGAGTCGATCAGTCTGTGGCACTGCTCAGGTGTTATGAGAGCCCAGGTTGCTCTGATAGTGGCATTCAGCTCTATTGCATTGTTGGGTCTGGCATAGTGTATCTTCCTCTTCACAATACCCCATAGATTTTCTATGGGCTTAAGGTCAGGCGAGTTTGCTGGCCAATTAAGAACAGGGATACCATGGTCCTTAAACCAGGTACTGGTAGCTTTGGCACTGTGTGCAGGTGCCAAGTCTTGTTTAAAAATTAAATATGCATCTCCATAAAGTTGGTCAGCAGCAGGAAGCATGAAGTGCTCTAAAACTTCCTGGTAAATGGCTGCGTTGACCTTGGACCTCAGAAAACACAGTGGACCAACACCAGCAAATGACATGGCACCCCAAACCATCACTGACTGGAAACTTTACACTGGACCTCAAGCAACGTGGATTGTGTGCCTCTCCTCCCCCTTCCTCCAGACTCTGGGACCCTGATTTCCAAAGGTAATGCAAAATTTACTTTCATCAGAGAACATAACTTTGGACCACTCAGCAGCAGTCCAGTTCTTTTTGTCTTTAGCCCAGGCGAGACGCTTCTGACGCTGTCTGTTGTTCATGAGTGGCTTGACACAAGGAATGTGACAGCTGAAACCCATGTCTTGCATACGTCTGTGTGTAGTGGTTCTTGAAGCACTGACTCCAGCTGCAGTCCACTCTTTGTGAATCTCCCCCACATTTTTGAATGGGTGTTGTTTCACAATCCTCTCCAGGGTGCAGTTATCCCTATTGCTTGTACACTTTTTTCTACCACATCTTTTCCTTCCCTTCACCTCTCTATTAATGTGCTTGGACACAGAGCTTTGTGAACAGCCAGCTTTTTTTGCAATGACCTTTTGTGTCTTGCCCTCCTCGTGCAAGGTGTCAATGGTCGTCTTTTGGACAACTGTCAAGTCAGCAGTCTTCCCCATGATTGTGTAGCCTACAGAACTAGAATGAGAGACCATTTAAAGGCCTTTGCAGGTGTTTTGGGTTAATTAGCTGATCAGAGTGTGGCACCAGATTAGAGATGAGTGAACCAGGACTGTAAAATTCGGGATCGTACTGGACTTTGGGGTGTCCGTGCCCCAAACTCGATCCCGGACATTAAAAAAAAAGTCCGGGA
This sequence comes from Glandirana rugosa, assembly GCA_018402905.1. Taxonomy (NCBI): domain Eukaryota; kingdom Metazoa; phylum Chordata; class Amphibia; order Anura; family Ranidae; genus Glandirana; species Glandirana rugosa. Next base: position 633,458 of record BLSH010019869.1, read on the forward strand.
TCGTGTTCGGTATTCGGGTATTTTTGCCGCCTTTTCTATAGCTGCTGGGCAGCCAATCAACAAGCTTTTCACTAGTTTGCCCTTAGAAGCCACCACAGCCATGCCTACTAATGACATGGCTGTGATTGGCCAGTGCATCATATGACCCAGCCTCTATATGGGGCTGGAGTCACATAGCGCCGCGTGTCAGATCATCTCAGACTAGAATAGGGAGAGCTTCATGCTGCTGCTGTGAGGGAAAGATTAGCTTTCACAACCATTTCAGACTGCATTAGGGAGACCTTCATTGCGGTCCTGTGAGGGACACATTAACATTCAGAACCAGCTTATAGTGCATTAGGGAAACGTTCCTGTTGTTGCTGTGAGGGAGACATTAGCGTTCAGAACCATCTTATAGTGCATTAGGGAAACGTTCCTGTGGGTGCTCTGAGGGACAGTTTATCGTTCTAAAAACAACTACAACTGCATTAGGGCCAGGTTCCAGTTGGCGCTCTGAGGGACAGTTTATCATTCTAAAAACAACTACAACTGCATTAGGGCCAGGTTCCTTTTTGTGCTCTGAGGGAGAGTTTATCGTTCTAAAAACTACTACTGCATTAGGGCCAGGTTCCTATTGGTGCTTTGAGGGAGAGTATATAATTTTAAAATCATCTCATACTGCAGTAGGGACAGGTTCCTGTATTATTATTATTATTTTTTTTGTATTAATAAATAGTGCTACATAGTACATTTGTGTTCAGGTCCTGGTGCTGCTGGTGCTGCTGGTGTTGCTGAAGCTCCTGTTGCAAGGAGAGGACGTGATCGATCTGTGCAAGCTACACACACAAGTGAAACACCTTCCTCAGGTAGCCAACAGAACCTTCAATGTTATATGGCAGGCCCGAATGCCGCTCAATGAATGGTTGGGCCAGAACAAGTGCAGGCGATAGTAGATTGGGTGGCTGACAATGCCTCCAGTTCCTTCACATTGTCTCCCACCTCCCACTCAGTCCCTTGATGAAAGCTCAGAGTTGGCACCTGAACCCCATGGCAATCTGCCTTTCCCCTCAGCCCCTTGTAAATCAGCCAAGCAGTCTGAGCCCCAAGTCATGCAGCAGTCTCTTATGCTTTTTGATGACTTTGCTGCTGTGCTTTCCGTGGGGCATCCACATAGCCCTGGCCCAGAAGTGGAAGACATTGAGTGCACTGATGCCCAACCACTTCTGGTACAGGATGAGGACATGGAAACACCACCGCAGCACGTCTGTGATGATGATGACGAAACACAGGTGCCAACTGCTGCGTCTTTCCTCAGTGTGCAGACTGACAAGGAGGGCAGTGGTGAAGGGTGGGTGGAAGATGATGTGGAGGATGATGAGGTCCTAGACCCCACATGGAATGAAGGTCATGCGAGTGACGTGTGCAGTTTGGAGGAAGGGGTGGTGGTCGCACAGAGGCACCAGCACAGCAAAATACGAAGCAGGTTGCAAAAGCGGACAGAGCGTCCACTAGACAGTACGCCTGCTACTACCCACCGCACCCAGGGACCTAGCATACCAAAGGCAGCTCAAAGGCGTACCCTGGCATGGCAGTTCTTCAGACAATGTGCTGACTACAAGACACAAGTGGTTTGCACACTGTGCAATAAGAGGCTGAAGAGAGGCACAAATGTTCTAAACCTGAGCACAACCTCCATGACCAGGCATCTAAATGCAAAGCACTTGCTGCAGTGGAATAAGTACCTCAAATTCCAAGAAAGGTCTCGGCCTCCTCCTGCTTCCTCTTCTGCTGCTGCCTCGGCCTCTTCCTCCACCTCTACAGTGCCAGTGTCACCTGCCACCCAGCAAACAGATGATGTGACAGCAACGCCACCATGTCCGCCACCGTGCAAAAGCATTTCCACACGGTCCCATGGAAGCTTACAGCTCTCCATCTCCCAAACACTGGAGAGAAATAGGAAGTACCCCCTACCCACCCGTGATCCCTGGCCCTGAATGGCAGCATTTCAAAATTCCTGGCCTTTGAAATGCTGTCATTCCATCTGGTGGACACGGACAGTTTTAAAAACCTGATGGCGGTGGCTATCCCACAATACGTGGTTCCCAGCAGCCACTACTTTTCCAGGTGAGCCATCCCTTCCCTGCACAAACAAGTCAGGGACAAGATCAAGTGTGCACTGCGCAACGCCATCTGTGGCAAGGTCCACATAACCACTGATACGTGGACCAGTAAGCACGGGCAGGGACGCTATATCTCGCTAACTGCACACTGGGCAAATGCAGTGGCGGGTGGGACTGAGGCGGCTAGCCGTTTGGCGCATGTCCTTCCACCACTCAGGATTACAGGGCATTTCTCTTTGCCTCCTGTTGCCTCCTCCTCCTACTGCTCTTCCTCCTCCTCCTCCTCTACCACCTCCTCATCCGCTCAGCTTAACACCTTCACCACCAACTTCAGCACATCCAGGGGGAAACGACAGCAGGCTGTTTTAAAACTGATATGTTTGAGGGATAAACCCCACACTGCGCAGGAGCTGTGGATGGGTATTGAACAACAGACCGATGAGTGGTTTTTGCCACTGAGCCTCAAGCCCAGCCTGGTGGTGTGCGATAATGGGCGAAATCTCGTAGCAGCTCTGGGCCTAGCCGGTTTGACGCACATCCCTTGCCTAGTGCATGTGCTAAATTTGGTGGTGCAGAAAATTCTAAAAAACTACCCAGATATGTCAGAGCTGCTGCAGAAAGTGCGGGCCGTCTGTGCGCACTTTTGGAGGTTCTCACCCTGCTCGCCTGTCTGCTCTGCAGCAGAACTTCGGCCTTCCTGCTCACCGCCTCCTGTGCAACGTGCCCACAAGGTGGAACTCCACCTTGCACATGCTGGAGAGACTGCGAGCAGCAGCAGGCAATAGTGGATTTTCAGCTGCAGCACGCACGGTCAGTCACTCTGCAGAACAGCACCACTTCACCACCAACGAGTGGGCCTCAAAGCTTTGTCAGCAGCACGCCACCACAAACAGCACCACCAGCTGATAGGCAACCTCTTAGCAGGAGGCAGCATTTCAGCAACATGGTGGAACAGTATGTGTGCACACGCCTACACGTACTGACTGATGGGTCTGCCCCATTCAACTTCTGGGTCTCCAAATTGGCCACATGGCCTGAGCTGCCCTTTATGCCTTGGAGGTGCTGATTTGCCCTGCAGCCAGTGTATTGTCTGAACGTGTGTTTAGTACGGCAGGGGGCATTATCACAGACAAGCGCATCCGCCTGTCCACAGCCAACGTGGACAAGCTAACCTTTATTAAAATGAACCAGGCATGGATCCCACAAGACTTGTCTGTACCTTGTGCAGAATAGAAATTTAGACCAGCCTCACACAGCCATTGGTATCCTTTTTTTTATTTGAATATGTCTCAATATTTTGGGGGCTACCCCAATTCTAAAAAAATACCAAACAAAAAAAAAAACAGTGTTGGCTACCTCCTCCTCCTCTTCCTCCTCCTCCTCCTTCACCACCGCCACTTCAACCTACACTGCCACGGTCACGGCCTAGTCAACCTCTAGGCTCCTAGTCCACATCCACCTCCTCCCATTTTTATTTTTTTTTAGTTAATTTTAAGTTATTTCCCTATCCACATTTGTTTGCAGGGCACTTGTCCTACTCTTAACCCCATTTTGCTTCCTTTTGCAGCCTTCTAGCCCTTTCCATTACTTTTTTACAGCCATTTTTGTGCCCAAAAGTTCGGGTCACCATTGACTTCAATGGGGTTCGGTGTCCGGGGTCAAGTTTGGATCGAGTTTGCTACCGAACCTGAACGGTTTCACGAGGTTCTGCCGAACCCGACAAACTCGAACATCCAGGTGTCCGCTCAACTCTACACCAGATGTCTTCAATATTGAACCTTTTCACAATATTCTAATTTTCTGCGATACTGAATTTGGGATTTCCCTTAGTCATCAGTTATAATTATCAAAATTAAAAGAAATAAACATTTGAAATATATCAGTCTGTGTGTAATGAATGCATATAATATACAAGTTTCACTTTTTGAATGGAATTAGTGAAATAAATCAACTTTTTGATGATATTCCAGTTATATGACCAGCACCTGTATCTATATCTAAATATAGCTATCTATATATATATATATATATATATATATATATATATATATATATATATATATCTTAGATTGTAAGCTCTAACTATATTACCAAAAGTATTGGGACACTTGCCTTTACATGCACATTTTTAAAAGCATCCCAGTCTTAGTCCATAGGGTTCAGTATCGAGTTAACTCACCTTTTGCAGCTATAACAGCTTCAACTCTTCTGGGAAGGCTGTCTACAAGGTTTAGGAGTGTGTCTATGGGAATGTTTGACCATTCTTCCAGAACTACATTTCTGAGGTCCGGCACTGATGTGGAGGAGAAGGCCTGGCTCACAGTCTACACTCTAATTCAACCCAAAGGTGTTCTATTGGGTTGAGGTCAGGACTCTGTGAAGGCCAGTCAGGATTATGGTTTGTAATTATTTTTCAGGGGTTGGGTTGGCCCCTTAGTTCCAGAGAAGGGAACTCTTAAGGCGTCAACATACCAAGACATTTTGGACAATTTCATGCTCCCAACTTTATGGGAACAGTTTGGGGGTGTCCCCTTCTTGTTCCAACATGACTGAGCACCAGTGCACAAACAAGGTCCATAAAACATGGATGAGTGAGTTTGGGGTGGAGGAACTTGACTGGCCTGACCTCAACCCGATAGAACACCTTTGGGATGAATTAGAGCAGAGACTGAGAGACAGGCCTTCTCATCCACATCAGTGCCTGACCTTACAAATATGCTTCTGGAAGAATGGTGATACATTCCCATAGACACACTCCTAAACCTTGTGGACAGCCTTCCCAGAAGAATTGAAGCTGTTATAACTACAAAGGGTATGCTAACTCAATAATGAACCCTAGGGACTAAGACTGGGATGCCATTAAAGTTCATGTGCGTGTAAAGGCAGGCATCCCAAAAAACTAACATTTACCCAAAACTGGTACTTTTGGCCCCACAAAGAATGATGAAGGGAATCTGGTTACAAAGGTTGGAGAGATGGCAAAGGTTTTGAATATATTCTTCTCCTCAGTCTTTACAAGGGAAACGGGGGGCTTCAGTAACCAAAACTCAAATGTTTATCCTCATGACATGTCACAGGAGGCACCCTCATGGCTAACAGAGGATAGAATTAGGAATAGACTTGAAAAACGTAACATTAATAAGTCACCAGGAACAGATGGCTTGCGCCCGAGGGTCCTTAAGGAACTCAGTCAAGTAATTGCCAGATCAATGTTCCTCATTTTTATGAACAGACTACTGACTGGTATGGTACCAGCTGATTGGAGAAAAGCCAATATAGCAATTTTATAATAAAGGACCAAGATATATCATTGTGAGCTACAGACCAGTTAGCCTAACGTCAATAGTATGCAAGCTCTTGGAAGGGATGATAAGGGATTATAAACAAGATTTTAGTAATGAAAACGGTATCACTAGCAGTAATGAAGAATAGTTCTAGCCCAACCAATCTATTAACCTTCTATGAGGAGGTGAGCGGCCATCTAGATAAAAGAAGGCCCATAGACATAGTGTATTTGGATTTTGCAAAGGCATTCAGTATAGTTCCCCATAAACGTTTACTGTACGAACTAAGGTCTGTCAGCATGGACCAAAGGTTGAATACATGGATTAAAAATTGGCTACAAGGGTGAGTTCAGAGGGTGGTGATAAATGGGGAGTACCCAGAATGGTTCGGTGTGGAAAGTGGGGTCCCCCAGGGTTCTGATCTGGGAACAATCCTATTTAAATTATTCATAAACGATCTGGAGAATGGGATAAACAGCTCAATCTCAGTATTTTCAGACAATACTAAGCTAAGCAGGGCAATAATTTCTCCACAGGATGTGGAAACCTTGCAAGAAGAGCTGAACAAATTGATGGGGTGGGCAACTACATGGCAAATGAGGTTTATTGTAGAAAAATGTAAAATAGTGCATTTGGGTGCCAAAAATATGAATGCAATCTACTCATTAGTGGGAGAACCTCTGGGGAATCTAGGATGGAAAAGGACCTGGAGGTCTTAGTAGATGACAGGCTGAGAAATGGCATGCGACACAAGAACTAAGGGAATACTTCCCCCCTTTCCTGCTACAGCCTGGAGCTCAAAGTAACGCCCACAGCCCTCTTTACATACCCGATGAGTAGACCGGAAGAACCAGATGGAGACCATCTGCGACAAGTAAACAGTAAATGCTACCTGATAATGGCTATTTGCCCGAGTACGCATAACAATACACGCTGTAAACCGCTGTAAGTGTGTTCTGTATTATTCGATCCCCTTTTGTATGTTATACGCTTTTTTTGTGTGTATTGTACTGACTCTTGGCAAAATAAAAATTCTGAAAGGAAAAAAAAAAAAAAGAAACGGCCTGCAAAGCCAAGCTGCTGCAAGCAAAGCTAACAGAATATTGGTATGCATTAAAAAGGGCATTAACTCCAGAGATAAAATGATAATTCTTCCACTCTACAAGACTCTGGTCTGGCATCACCTTGAGTATGCCTCCCAGTTCTGGGCTCCAGTGCTCAGGAAGGATGTGCTGGGACTGGAGAGGGTCCAGAGAAGGGCATCAAAGCTAATTAAGGGACTGGATGACCTTAGTTATGAGGAAAGATTACGAGCACTGAACTTATTCTCTCTGGAGAAGAGACGCTTAAGAGGGGATATGATTTCAATGTACAAATACCGTACTGGTGACCCCACAATAGGAATAAAACTTTTCCGCACAAGGGAACATAAAAAAGACACGCAGCCATTCACTAAAATTAGAAGGAAAGCAGTTTAACCTAAAACTGCGTAGAGGGTTCTTTGCGGTAAGAGCGGTGAGGATGTGGAATTCTCTTCCACAAGCAGTAGTTTCAGCAGGGAGCATAGATAACTTCAAAAACTATTAGATAGGCCCCTAAAAGACCACAACATACAGGGATATACAATGTAATATTGACATAAAAGCACACACACAGGCTGGACAGATTTGTGTCCTTTTGAACCTCACCAACTATGTAACTATAGTGTATATACAGTATATATATATATATATATTATATATATTCCTAGACTCTGACCTCTCCTTCTGTCCCCATACCTAAGCTCTATTCAATCAAAAGCCCAAAGGTAAAGGACATGAATCAGAGCAGTATATCCAAACTACCTGATCCCAGTGTGGTGACATCATTATAGCCTATCAATGCATACAAGGAAAATATTCCCCTAGAGTGGGCAATCAGAGAGGCTAACCAAATGACAAGAGGAGTGGACTGCTGGTACAGATAGAAGACTGAAGATACAACCCCCCCCCCCCCCCCCGGAGGAAAACACTAAGGGCCGGTTCACACAGGGGAGATTCGACTTGCGGCGCGACTTTGCTAGGCGATTTGAAAGCAACTTCAGATCGATTTTGGGAAACTTATAGCGCGACTTGAGGCGACTTACAACACAACTTCATGCCAAGCAACTTTGCTGTGGCCAATCAGAGAAGGGAGGGACGGAGGGGGTTGCTCTAAAATAAATTCTATTCTTTTCACTGTGAAGTCGCTTCTGTTTAGATAGGGGATCCAACTTGGAGGCAACTTCCATTGAATTCTATGGGCACAAGTCGGATAGAAGTCGCCTCCAAGTAGTACAGGAATCTCTTCTGTAGTCTCCTTGAAGTCGGAGCGATTTCAGTAGTGTACATAAAGACTGCTCCCATTCACTTCAATGGGATTTCTTGTGTCAAGCGACCTGGGGCGACTTGAGGCAAGTGAAGTCAGATCGCAAGTCGCCCCTGTGTGAACCGGGCCTTAGAAACACTTCAACAAAGCATGATAATCATGCTAACATAAAACAAGGACACAAACATAGAATAATGTATCTTAAACCCTGGATACCTTTTCTAGGTATCTTTTTTTTTATATTTTTGATTATCAATAAACATTTTTACTATTTATGATTTACCAGCAATCCACTCCTCTTGTCATTTGGTTAGCCTCTTTGGTTCCCCACTCTATGAGAATTTTTTTTCTTCTATGCTCTATTCAAGCCTTGTTGCCCTAACCTCTGCAACATTTCTAAAGTACATCCCTTCTTAACCAATGAAACTACCAAGCTACTAATTCCACTCTTGTTATTTCTTCCCTAGACTATTATAACTCCCTCCTTATTGGCCTACCTCTGCATGTATCATTTTTAAAAATCCACATCACTGCTGGTAATGTGGATGGCTTAAACAGTGACAATCAATGGCAGCTGGTGAAATTTTGGGATGGGGCAAACCCCGCCCTTCCTTTCTGACCCCTCCCACTTCTCTTAAGCCCCACCCCTTATATATTCCACCCATTGTGTCAGGAGTATATAGCCCAGTATCACTAGATAGGGTATACAGCACCACAGATAGAGTATACAGTATCACCAGATAGGGTATACAAAGCAGCAGATAGGGTATACCCAGCCACAGATAGGATATACCCAGGTGCAGATAGGGTATACAGCATCATAAAGAGGGTATACACAGCACCAGATAGGGTATACAGCATCACAGAGAGGGTATAAACAGCAACAGATAAGGTATACACATCACCAGATAGGATATGCACAGCACCAGATAGGGTATACACAGCAGCAGATAAGGTATACACAGCAGCAGATAGAGTATACAGCATCACATAGAGGGTATGCACAGCACCAGATAGGGTATACAATATCACAGAGAGGGTATACACAGCATCAGATAGGGTATACAACATCACAGAGAGGGTATACACAGCACCAGATAGGGTATACAGCATCACAGATAGGTTATACACAGCAGAAGATAGGGTATATACAGCACCAGATAGGGTATACACATCACCAGATAGGGTATACAGCAGGGGGAGAGAAAGATCATCTGTAGCAAGTTGGATCTGCAATGAAAAGGGTTAACATTACTGTCAGCTTCAGGGAAGCCTCCATCTCCCAGCTGGACAGTCAGCACTCATATTCCCACACTCACCTTCAGGCTACCCCGCACTCCGTCTCAGGCTCAGAACTGCCAGCTCCGCCACATCAATGTGATTGTCATCAGTGAGCCACTCCCCTCCTCACATGGTGGTGGGTCAGACATCTTACAGCGGGGCTCCAGCGTGTCTCCTCTAGCTAAGTGCCAGGCATCCATAAGGATCGCCTGGTGCTTTTTCCAATTGGGAAACAGGTCTCAGTGACCTGCCTCCGGATTGGCGGGGGGGGGATGTTAGTGTGAAAATAGCGAAAATGCATTCACTATGGTTACACAATTGGGTGGGATCGGGGCACACTCTCTGCGCCCTGAGCCCACCCATTCTTGAAGCCTATTAGAGCCTCTGGCACCCGCCTCGCCATAGGAATCCATGCATCCGGCATCCTGAAAGGGGCCAGGCGCATAGATAGAGGGGAGGTGGCAGGGATAGGGGTCGGTGCCCGTGTGCCCTCAATGCACGGGCCGCCCTTGGCACCAATGCTAGTATGCCTCAGCCAGCTCACCTTAGCTATTGATGACTGTTGGCTTGACCAGGTGGGATTTCTAAAGAGAATAGTGTGAATCCTGAGGACAGTCCAGCTGGGTCAATATAAATCTCATTGATCTATATGCAGGTACAATATGACCTTTGTTATTAGGGTTATTTTTACAAGGTGAGAGTATGCCCACAGGGGGAAAACAATGGAGGCTTCTTCTGCTACCCATCTTTCTTACTGGACTGAACAATTTTGTGGACTTGATTACATATTCATGCATGCACATATGTGTGGTAATGATTTCTCTTGATTATTTTAATTGCATGTCATATATATGTGTGTATGGTATACAGTTTTGATGCATATGTTTATAGAATGTATTAGTACACATATGCAAATGTATTAGTTTTGGGGTGATTTACTTCACTTTCTTGCTTGCAGCATTGGGTTTAACACCACTGATGTCACGTTTTACTGTATGTAACCATTTAGTGTCTGCCAACCCTCTCTACCAAACCCTCCACTAACTTCTATTCACCCATTGTATAATATTCAAAACATTAACAACATACAAAGCCATCCACAACTCTGCCCTGAGCTACATCACCGACTTCATTTCAAAATATCACACAAAGTAACCTCTTTGCTACACCCAAGAACTCCTGCTATCTGCCTCTCTTTTCACCTCCCCCCATGCTCACCCCTGGGACTTTCCAAGAGCCCTTGCCAATCCTCTGAAACTCTCTAACCCAATCTCTCTAGCTGCCCTCCTTTAGGTGATGCATTAAAAATGATCTCCTTACTGAGAGGATGGCACTGGATTCCCGGATCACTATTGAGGAATTGATTGATGCACTAGCCGGAGCTCCAAAACACAAATCCCCAGGCTCAGATGGGCTTCTGGCCGAAGTGTACTCACGGTATGAGGACATTCTTCTTCCCTTGCTACTGAGAGAATTTGCCTGACTCCATGAATGAGGCCATAGTGGTAGTGCTACCAAAAGCAGGGAAATATATACTTTTACGTGATTCCTATCGACCCATTTCATTGCTGAATCTTGATGTCAAGCTCCTGGCTACCAGACTTTCTAAAATGATAGGCAAGCTGGTCCACCCTGATCAGTCAGGATTTATACCCACTAGATCCACAGCTGATAATATTGGATGCCTGTTACTCAATTTGCAGATCCCGGTGGATAACACAGGAGGTAGAGCCATACTGTCTTTGGAAGCTGCAAAAGCGTTTGACAGTGTGGAGTGGCCCTACCTCTGGGAGGTGCTGAAAGGATTTGGCTTGGGAAATAACTACATTAACTGGGTGAAGGTACTATACTCAGCCTACTCTGCCAGAATACATGTTAATGGCACTTTGTCCCCAGCTTTTGCACTCCGCAGGGGTACACGTCAGGGGTGTCCTCTATCTCCCTTGATGTTTGCTCTGGCTGTGGAATCATTGGCCATAAGGATCCATAGTATGTTATCTATAGTGGGTTTCTGCAGAGGTCCTTTGGAGGACATGGTGTCAATGTATGCGGATTACACACTGCTGTATCTAGGGGACATGGAAAACTCCCTTTGAACGGTCATGAGGACAATCACTGAATTTGCCCAATATTCTGGCTTTACTATAAATTGGTAAGTCCATACTTATGCCACTTGATCCCCTGGTTGCACCCCTGCTGGAGGCTGCCAATCAAATTACTTTAGCCAATAAGTTTAAATACCTGGGAGTGATGGTGTCCTCGGAACCCTCTGATTATCTCTGGCTGAATTTGAAGCAGTTGCTAGGCAGACAGCGGAAAAAAAGCCTGACCTGGTGCAAGCTTCCTCTCTCAGTGGTGGGATGGGTCAATTTCATAAAAATGATCTGGGCCCCACAACTCCTATACATTTTTCACAATTCCCCAATGTGGATATCGAACAAATGGTTTAAGAATATCAACTCCCAACTTCGGGACCTTATATGGAAGAGGAAGAAGGCCCGAATTAGCTTATATACCCTGCAGTATAGCAAAGATAAAGAAGGCCTGGCAGTCCCTCATTCTAAAATGTATTTTCTAGCACCATTACTACAACAACTGTCTGGCTAAGGCCTAAATAACAATCTAAATCCCTCAGTCATGTCCAAGTCTGGAGGCCTCCTCTCATCTGGAGATGGATGTGCTTACGGTGCCATCCTCTTCTACAATGGTGATTCTCCTTAAGAGGTTGTGGCGGGCAGCCAAGGATGCTCTGGCTATAGACGGCCCCCTCTGGTTTACACCTCTATGGGAAAATCCACATTACCCAGAGTTGATCAAATTGCAGGGCTTCTCTATTTGGATAAGCAATGGAATTTGGTTCTTTCCTTAGTTGTATCAAGGCAATACCCTAAAGTCCACTGCACAGTTTTGAAAGGAGTTTCCCCTAACACCCAGGCAATTCTATCAATACTTGCAGCTCAGGCATGCATTGCAGTCGCAAGTGTAAACAGTTAAACTGAGAGCTTCTTCATCCCTCCTTACTTTTGAAAATTGTTAAGGCTATGGTAAAAAGAGGTCTGATATCACGGGTATATATGAAACTCCTATCAACAATACAAGATCATGCACTGCTGAGGAGCAGGATTCAATGGGAAGAGGATATAGGAGTGATAGATGGTGATCAGTGGGATATGGCACTGGAATCGATCTCTATGGTGTCTGTCTCAGCTTCACATAAGCTCTCTCAATTGTTTATACTTCATAGAGCTTATTGAAAGCAAACTAGACTTCATGCCTGGGGATTACGGGATTCCCCATTATGCCCAAAATGTAAAACACACCCAGGTGACTTCATTCACATGATTTGGCGCTGTCCTGAGCTTAAACGCTATTGGGCGGGAGTGCTTCAGATCATTAGCGTTAACTCAGGTATCCATACCTTCTACCCTCTTTGGTGTGTCTGCTGGGAGCAATCGATATAGAAATGTACCAGAAAGGAATGCATATTATGATTACCTGGCTATTATATCTAGCTAGAAAACTGATCGCCAGACACTGGATGGCACCTACCATACCCGCTAAGAAACAATGGGTTGCGTATGTCAACTCCCTTCTCCTTAGGGAACAATTGGATTAGGAACGCTGCACTGAAATGCAGTTCAATTTGGCAGGCCTGGTGGGATGATAATGGACAGACTTTTAAGACTCTAATCCATTGAGAGTCAATCTAGCTTTTACCTCTTATTCCTAATGTTTAGTACTTGTTATCTGAAAAATGAGTAGGGTGCAAAAAGTGTATACTGTATATGGTTATCTTCTAAATATGAGTAAGATAACACATGCCGAGTTATGGTTCAGCAAAAGTTTACATGGGTTTTGTTCCTATAGAAAAAGTTGATAATATTTTGTGTGACTGTTCTTCATTTGCTAGATACCTGATGTATTTCAGGTTACATATGCAATATTACATGTAATATTTGCTGTATTATGTGGAATGTCATGCAGTTGCTGTGTATTTTCTATTTTCAATATATAAACACATATAAATTCTGTACAATAATTATAGAAAATATTTCTGACCACATTTTCAGCACAATGGCACAGGCATCCTTAGGAAGAACCACTGGTGGGCAGCAGTATTGTTTTTACTTGTGGCTGCAGGAGTGAATACTGCTATCACTTCAATTAATTGGGTGATCTTCTCCCACTGCCACCAATAAATAGGAAGTCTTTTTCCCACTGAGGGCCCTTGTCTTAATAAACAATTTGGAACTGGAGGGCTACATCCTGCAGAACAACTATATATGGGGGATTCTACCAGTGGTGGCTGGTGAAGTTTTAGGATGGGGGGCACCAGACCCCGCCCTTCCTTGTTGACCCCTCCCACTTCTCATAAGCCCACCCCTTATATAATACACCCACTCCATCCCCTGTATTCCACTTGCTTCCACCCATAGTGTCAGGAGTATACAGCCCCAGCATCACAGGGCAGAGTATACAGCCCCAGCATCACAGGACAGAGTAATCAGCCCCAGAATCACAGGACAGAGTATACAGCTCAGCATCATAGGACAGATTTTACAGCCCCAGCATCGCAGGACAGAGTATACAGCCCCAGCATCACAGGACAGAGTATACAGCTCAGCATCACAGGATAAAGTATACAGCTCAGGATCACAGGACAGAATATACAGTTCAGCATCACAGATCAGGGGAAATAGCTTGGCATTCCTAAGCAATTTCAGATGATACTCAGAATCCTCCTAACCATATTTAGCCCAAATATGTGTCCCTTTTATTCTTCAAGGCTAATGAAAAGTTTTCAGGAGCAAAAGCCTGAAGTAAGTAAGAATTTTCATTAGTGCTCTGTATACACAGAGCACGTCCTCAGAGCAAACAAACTATATATCTTGCAGGGCTAAGAGGAAATGGCAGGAACAATTGCAAATAGTGGGTCACATTCCCATGTTAGTGCATGTGTGTATATACGACCACAGTCATACTGGAGGTCGCTATGGTGACATTGTACAGGTAAGTTCGTTACAAAAGCCAATCAGCAGGGGTGATGTGCAGAAGAAGAACCCGTTGTATACAGCATGTTATAGCCATGTACCTTCTGTAATAGTGAACACAGAGAAGGTGCTGCACAGCACACACAAGCACAGTATTGCACAGGCACAGGGAGATTAAGTGGAGGCTGGTGGGCGCGGCGCAGCACTGATGCCCCACCCCCACCTGGGACGACCGGGGGCTTGAGGCACTGATAGCTGCTGGCCCTCCCACACCCCCCTTCCCGTGGGAGGTCCGGGCTGCACTTACTGGTTCAGGTGGCTGCTGTGGTGTACAAGCAGCAGGTAGAGACCGCACTCCGAAATTGAAAGGCATCAAAGGTTTTATTGTAAATCCAATAGTAAATGACAAACAGCAGACAGTGACTAGAGCCACAAGGCGTGTGGCAGGTTCACGCGTTTCACTGACCTTCCGTCCGCTTACTCATAACCTAATGACCATAGGGATTACCACAGTATTTAAAAAATAATGACAGGTGTTTGCAATCAAGTGTAATCCAAACGGTGCCTGCAACGCTGGTTACTGGTGAACGCCCACTAATACAAGTGGCTATACCAGTAAGCATAAAGAGTTAAAACCTCCCATATAATGTAAAAAGGAAACAACAAAGACAAAATTACAAAAAGAGGGGGAGGGGGGCAATGGAAAATCAATCATATGTGAAATACGATCATATTATACCATTGTCTATATACTGTTAAAAACAATATAAAGAATCAATACATAAGAAGTGAGAGAACAACACTTTCTGTAACTCAAGCATTGCAAATGAAGCAGGCAAAAACAAAATGACATCTGTTGGAAAGTCCATAGCAATGTTATAAAATATATTGTAAAAAAGAAATGTATATATAAAAGTATAATTGATAATCTGTTGTAAAATGAATGACACCAACCTTTAAACCATCAATCCCTTAGATGCATTATTTGCCCGTATTCAATGGCCGCATTGTGGCACATAGGATGAAACAAAACCAGAGTGTAGAGGCAAAAATCTTTATTCATTCTTCACTATATTAGATTGCTTCTCAAATACTCTGCTGTAGTGTGCTTGCTCTCCTCTCCAGTGTGGACATGCAGTCAGCGGCAGCTCCGGGTCCAGCAGTGTGTGTCTTCTTCCAAAGCGCAAGGCACCCAGTAGGATCGCCTGGCGTTTTGGCCAATCGGGAAACAGGTCTCACTGACCTGCCACCTGATTAATGGGGAGGCACTGTAGTGAAAATAGCAAAAATTGATGTGCTATTGTAACACAATTGGGTGGGATCGGGAGTGAACTCTTTGCGCCCCAAGCCCACCCTTTTTTGAAGCCTATTGGAGCCGCTGGCTCTAATCACGTGCTTCAACCAACACACCCCCGCCTAGTCCTGCCACAGTAATTCATGCACCCGGTTTCCTGAAAGGGGCCGGGCGCATGGATAGAGAGGTGGTGGCAGGGATAGGGGGGGGCAGCGCCCGTGCGCTCTTAATGCACGGGCCACCACTACACTGACCGCAAATGTAATGGGCACCTTTATACTGATCTTAATTATACTGAGGGCATAGGTGGTCAGCACAAATCCCCCTGTTACATTGATGTTGGTGTTTAGTGCAAATGCTCCATTACATAGGAGTTCAGTATAGATCTCCATATTAAATGTATGGTCATTTAAGGATCACCTGCAATGAAAGGGAAATTAACACCAATGTGACAGGGATATTTACACTGGTTACCAATGTAACAGGGGGGTTTACAATGAACATCAACATAAAGGAGAAATTGGTAGGGAGTGTAGAATCCCTGTTATATTGATGGGAAAATGTAACATCTTCATGATCGCCCGCCTTGCAGACTGGAGAAGGATGGCTCCTATAGCCACATCAATGTACTTGTACATCATTGGCTTCTTCCAGGTACAGGGCATGCAAAGCAAGGAGAAGGTTCAAAAGAGATTTTTAGTAAAAAGCAGCACCTAATACACACATTACACTTGTTAGGCACACACGTAACCTTTTGATTACTTTGAGATGGTAACCCCTTCCCAGTCTTTAGAACAGTGACAGTGTATAGTAATATCAATGAACAGTATATTCATGTCACTGGTGATGTCATTGTCAGTTAGTCAGCTCCCACCCAGTGTCATTTAGTGTCAGATTGCTTGCCACACTATTGCAGTCCCATTATAAGTTGCTTATCACTGCCATTACTAGTATAAACAAAATAACTTATATATATAACGCTATAACTTTCATGCAAACCAGTCATTATACACTTACTGATTTTTTTTTAAACCAAATACATGCAGCAGAATAGAATTTTGCCTAAATGTATGAAGAAATGTGATTATTTAAATTTTTATTGGTTTTATAGCAGAAAGTAAAAAATATTTGTTTTTCTAAATTTTTTGGGGGGTGACTAAGCTCTGGGGGCGGAGTGAAATGTGTTGGGGCGTGGCCTGGTTGGAGTTCATCCTTAGGCTGCCACTCTGTTCACCTCTCTAGGACATCTTGGATGTGTGACTTACAGGGGCTACCCCTTCTTTCCAGCATGCTTGTTTGACAGAAGCCGGTTACGAGGCTGATTTCTGTTGAACAAGAAGCTAGATACACATGGGCCTAAAGTAAGCCTGGAGCCTGCTGAACCAATAGTTTTTGCCCAGTTTCAGGCTATGTGTACCCAGCCACAGGAGGTAGGGATCTGATGTCACACAATCCGCAGCACGGAGCATAGAAATTAATGTAAACTGACACCTGAGTGAAATGAAAAGGCCATCACCATGGAAGGGGCATCATCATAGATTGCCTGGTGTCTGAAAAAGCTGCCAGAAATGACACACAGGAAGGAGAAGGCAGTCAGGATCCACACTAGGATGGCACAAGTTTTCTTGGCTTTTGTTCTTGGCTGGGTATACACCCAGAGATCAAATCTTTGCTGCTGCCTTTCCCCTTGTGAGCTGCCATGTTACAATATAACAATAGTCCTAGAGAGGGTGGGAACTATGTAAAAATGCTTTATTTTTGCAGCAGTAAATTGATGGCTCACATAGTATTTTTATGTAAACATACTTAAAATTGCTACCCATCACAGTGGAGAGCCAGTAAGTAGATATGGAAACCAGAGGGGGTGGTCCAGTAATCAGTTTTCTCTACAAAAGTTGCAATTTGCATACTACAGCCTCCTTTGATTTAGGGTTCTTAGGGCAATTATAAAAACTACACAAGGGTGTCTATAATCTATTTGTAGCCTATTTAACTGATATTAGAAAATGACAAGCTTGGTTTAATGAAAAGAAAAACGATTACAAAATGCTTCTTCACATTCTATCCCACTTCTGAATCATTTACACGTTGCTGCTTACAGTTAATTGCTGACTTTAAATCAGCAAAATAAATTAGAATTTCCTTTTTGTGAACCATAGTCTAGAGCTATAAATATTTCCCCAGAGAAGTGATGTAACAAATTTTTAATTAAAATATTTATTACACTAGATCACAGGTATATGTTGTATTTTAACATTTCAAATGAATAATTTAAATGCTTGTTGTAGTAGACACATTCATATTAACTCTATCATTGTTTGACTGTTTTGTAGATTTCCTTGTTGAATGGAATGAAATCGGTACATAGTGGAGTGGACAGTGGGCAAAATACAACAGGGTTTAGTTCATTCAGATCCCTTAAAGCATTTGTTACCCCAACAATTCATATTCCTGATATGTGACTGCTGTACTCAGTGTACTCTCCTCCAATGATCAGACTTCTCCTGACACACCTCCCGCTGCACAGCCATTCACTGATAAGCTCAGTATGCTGTTGCTTCTCCTCCCCCCCCCCCCATCTCTTATGCAGCTGAGAACAGAGAATATGTGATCACTTATAAAAAGGGGGAAAAAAGGAATTTATAATGTATTTTTATATCTATACAAAAATGTCTTGCTTTTCATTTCTACTTTAAACTTAGTGGGTTGTTTTACAAAGTGATCGTTTACAATCACTTTAAGGCTGGTCAAATATTGGCCAGCATGGGCAGTTCAGCAGAAATCAGCCAACAGTCAGCCTGTTTGTACAGCAGCCCATCCAACAGAAGACAAACACCTGGCTTCTGTCGAAAGGTTATGCTGAAAAAAAACGGCATTCGATCAGTGATTTCAGCCAATGGCTGCTAGCACTGACCGGTGTGTTCTGGAGGGGTGGGGGCCTTCCCCTTATCACAACACAATAGCACAGCGGGGAGATCTATTTTTATATTGTATATGAATGGTGCGATTGTTCAAAATGTTGCAAATAATATCTGTCACCTATACATACAGTTGTGCTCATAAGTTAACCTACCCTGGCAGAATTTATGATTTCTTTGCCATTTTTCAGAGAATATGAATGATAACACAAAAACTTTCTTTCACTCTCGGTTAGTGTTTGGCTGAAGCCATTTATTATCAGTCAACTGTGTTTACTTTTTTTAAATCATTATGTCAGAAACTACCCAAATGACCCCGATCAAAAGTTTACAAAGTTTACATACCCCATTTCTTAATATCGTGTATTGCCCCCTTTAACATCAATGGCAACTTGAAGTCTTTTGTGGTATTTCTAGATGAGGCTCTTTATCTTCTCAGCTTCTAAAGCTGCCCATTCCTCTTGGCAAAAAACCTCCAGTTCCTGGAAATTCTTGGGCTGTCTTGCATGAACTGCACGTTTGAAGTCTCCCCAGAGTGGCTCAATGATATTGAGGTCAGGAGACTGAGATGGTCACTCCAGGACCTTCACTTTATTCTGCTGTAGCGAATGACAGGTCAACTTGGCCTTGTGTTTTCGGTCATTGTCACGTTGGAATGTCCAAGTACGTCCCATGCGCAGCTTCCTGGCTGATGAATGCAAATGTTCCTCCAGTATTTTTTGATAACATACTGTATTCATCTTGCCATCAATTTTGACCAAATTTCCTGTGCCTTTGTAGCTCACACATTCCCAAAACATCAGTGATCCGTATCCGTCTTTCATAGGCCTTGTTGACTCCTCTCCAAATGTAGCATTTATGGTTGTGGCCAAAAAGTAAAATTTTGGTCTCATCACTCCAAATGACTTTGTGCCAGAAGGTTTGAGGCTTATGCTGTTTGGCATATTGTAAGCTGAATACATTGGGGGATTTGCGTAGTAATGGCTTTCTTCTGGCGCCTCGACTAAGCAGCCCATCTTTCTTCAAGTGCCTCCTTATTGTGCATCTTGAAACAGCCACACCACATGTTTTCAGAGAGTCCTGTATTTCACCTGAAGTTATTTGTGGATTTTTCTTTGCATCCTAAACAATTTTCCTGGCAGTTGTGGCTAAAAGTCTAGTTGGTTTAGCTGACCGTGGTTTGGTTTCAACAGAACCCCTCATTTTCCACTTCTGGATTAGAGTTTGAACACTGCTGATTCACATTCTCAATTCCTTGGATATCTTTTTATGTCCCTTTCCTGTTTTCTACAGTTCAACTACCTTTTCCCACAGATCCTTTGACAATTATTTTGCTTTCCCCATGACTCAGAATCCAGAAACCTCAGTGCAGCACTGGATGAAAGATGCAAGGGTCTATCAGAAGTCCAGAAACTCATTGACCTTTTATACACATGCAAACACACTAATTACAAGCAAAAAGATCACAGGTGAGGGTGGTTACCTTTAAGAGCCATTCAAACCCCTTTGTGTCAGCTTGTGTGCATGTTATCAGGCCAAAATCACCAGGGTATGTAAACTTTTGGTCAGGGTCATTTGGGTAGTTTCTGTTATTATGATTTAAAAAGAGTAAACACAGTTGATTGATAATAAATGGCTTCAGCCAAACACTAACCATAAGTGAAAGAAATGTTTTTGTGTTATTATTCATATTCTCTGAAAAATGGCCAAGAAATCATAAATTCTGCCAGGGTATGTAAACTTATGAGCACAATTGTAATCATTCACATACAACTAAAACACATACATCAGAATAAAACTGAATGTGACAAAACCATAAATTCCTCAATAGTCCATAATGTGCCCACATCTAATGTAGTGATTTAAAGTGACAATCAAAAACAGTCCAAGCAGGTACATAAATTCTGCTGCAGGTATGCAATTAGTTCCCTAAGATCAGCAATATCCACTTTTTTAATACTACAAGCGCTGAAGTGATTCCTCCTGCTGAAAAAACACCCACCACCAGCCACCAGTGAATGAGTTGGCAGCTCACCTTTAAGATATGACCAAAGGGTCAAACAACGCCTTTTTTATTAATCTCCAGACTTATGTCCAACTGGAGCAATGTGTTCCACTATGAATCCTTCTGCTGGATTAACCTCATCTCCAGTTTACTCAGACATATAGAAGAAAGAGATCATAGCTGGGGTGGCACTGTGGTGTAGTGGCTAGCACTTTCGCCTGGCAGCGAAACTAACCACAACACTACCTGCCTGGAATTTGCATGTTCTCCCTGTGCCTGCCTGGGTTTTCGACTGGGTACTGCGGTTTCCTCCCACACTCCAAAGACATGCTGGTAGGTTAATTGGATCCTGTCTAAATTGGCCCTAGTATGTGTATGTATGAATGTGAGTTAGGGACCTTAGATTGTAAGCTCCTTAAGGGTAGGGAGGGGTGTGAATGTACAATGTATATGTAAAAGTGCTGCGTAAATTAACTGCGCTATATAAGTACCTGAAATAAAAATAAATAGCGCAATATTGCTAAAAGTATAGTGTTGAGCGAACCCGGACTGTAATGTTCCAATCCGTACCGAACTTTCGGGTGTCCGGGACCCGGACCCGAACATTTCAAAAAACATTCGGGTTCGGTCCGGGGTTCTGGTATTTTACTCCACGTGTTGAGAAGCTGCAGGGCAGCCAATCAACAAGCGTTTCACTGGTTTGCCCTTAGAAGGAAGAGTTGTGCACCTCATTTTATGGTCTTGGGGCCTGGCTTGGGCTTACAAAAAACTTTACAAGCCCAGGCCCAGGGCCTGTGGGCTTTCAAGCCATGCCTAACCTTGTAATGTCAGGCCCAAGCGAGTTGTGATATGAAAATCGTTATAACGCGATAAATAAAAATAAAGTCCATGAATATATCGCGTCAATTAAATGCGTCGTGAAAATGTATATGTAACATGTAAGTGTGGGGAGGGATGGGAATTCCTCGAATGTTAGATTCCAGGGATTGAGTGTAAGTATGTATGTGTATGATCCCGGTTAAATCTGTCCTAGGTTAATTGGATGGTCGTACAGAAACCTCACACCCTC
>BLSH010019869.1:656668-668631 GCA_018402905.1 Glandirana rugosa
GGGAGAAGGAGGAGGAGTAGGAGGACACGGTGTAGGAGAAGGTAGTACCGGGCGTCACAAAAAAGTTCCTCTGTATCTTCACCATATCATTGTGACTCTTGTCGTAGTAGCCGTGACCGGTACAACCACCTCATGAGTTTTGTGGCGTTATGCGATGTGTCCAGAGCGTACCTCCGGGTGAGCAACCACCACTTCACAACGACAAGGCGTCTCGCTGAGTGGGCACGCACGACGTCGACTTTGTTTAAAACTGATATGTTTGGGGGATAAACCCCACACTGCGCAGGAGCTGTGGATGGGCATTGAACAACAGACCAATGAGTGGTTGTTGCCACTGAGCCTCAAGCCCGGCCTGGTGGTGTGCGACAATGGCCGAAATCTCGTAGCGGCTCTGGGCCGAGCCCGTTTGACGCACATCCCTTGCCTGGTGCATGTGCTGAATTTGGTGGTACAGAATTTTCTAAAAAACTACCCGGATATGTCAGAGCTGCTGCATAAAGTGCGGGCCGTCTGTGCACACTTTCGGCGTTCTCACCCTGCTGATGCTCGCCTGTCTGCGCTGCAGCGGAACTTCGGCCTTCCTGCTCACCGCCTCATATGCGACGTGCCTACAAGGTGGAACTCCACCTTGCACATGCTGGAGAGACTGTGCGAGCAGCAGCAGGCAATAGTGGAGTTTCAGCTGCAGCACGCACGGGTGAGTCGCTCTGCGGAACAGCAACACTTCACCACCAACGAGTGGGCCTCCATGCGAGACCTGTGTAGCGTATTGCGGTGTTTTGAGTACTCCACCAACATGGCCAGTGCCGATGATGCTGTTCTCAGTGTTACTATACCACTTCTATGTCTCCTTGAAAAAACACTGCGGGCCATGATGGAAGAGGATGTGGCACAGGAGGATGAGGAGGAGGAAGAGGGGTCATTTCCACGGTTATCAGGCCAGTCAATAGCAAGTGGCTCAGAGGGTGGGTTCCTGCACCAGCATAGGCCAGGTCAAAAATATTCAAGCCAGGGCACAGTTCTGGAGGAGGAGGAGGACGAGAAAGATGAGGAGGAGGAATTGCAGCAGGGTTGCACCCAACGCAGCTCGTGGGCATCAATGGAGCGTGGCTGGGGGGGATACAGAGGACACAGATGATATACCTCCCACAGAGGACAGCTTGTTTTTGCCTGTGGGCAGCCTGGCACACATGGCCGACTACATGCTGCAGTGCCTGCGCAACGACAGCCGAGTTGCCCACATTGTAACTTCCTCTGATTACTGGGTGGCCACCCTGCTGGATCCCCGTTACAAGGACAATGTGCCGTCCTTAATTCCCTCACTGGAGCGTGAGAGGAAGATGCGCGACTACAAGCGCACACTGGTAGAGGCGCTGCTGAGGGCATTCCCAAATGAAACCAGGCGCTTAGCGGAAGCACAAGGTGAAGGTAGAGGAGGAGGAAGAGGCCACCAACGCAGCTGTGCCACCGCCAGCACCTCAGAAGGCAGGGTTAGCATGGCCGAAATGTGGCAAAGCTTTGTCAGCAGCCCGCCACAACAAACAGCACAAGCAGCCGATAGACAGCGTCTTAGCAGGAGGCAGCATTTCAGCAACATGGTGCAAGAGTATGTGTGCACACGTCTACATGTACTGACTGATGGGTCTGCCCCATTCAACTTGTGGGTCTCCAAATTGGCCACATGGCCTGAGCTTGCCCTTTATGCCTTGGAGGTGCTGGCCTGCCCTGCAGCCAGTGTATTGTCGGAACGTGTGTTTAGCACGGCAGGGGGTGTTATGACAGACAAGTGGAGCCGTTTGTCCACATCCAACGTGGACAAGCTAACCTTTATTAAAATGAATCAGGCATGGATCCCACAAGACTTGTCTGTACCTTGTGCAGAATAAACATTTAGACCGGACTCACATACTCACACACGCCATTCACATACTTGTTTTTTTGAATAGGCCTCAATACAAAAAAAAAAATACCATGTTGGCTACCTCCTCCTACTCCTCTACCACCGCCACTTCCACCTACACTGCCACGGTCACGGCCTAGTCAACCTCTAGGCTCCTACTCCACATCCACCCCCCTTCCCATTTTTTTATTTGATTTTAATTTATTTTCCCTATCCCCATTTTTTTGTAGGGCACTTGCCCTGCACTTACCCCCATTTTACTTCCTTTTGCAGTCCTCTAGCACTTACCAGAACATTGTTACAGCCATGTTTGTGCCTAAAAGTTCGGGTCCCCATTGATTTCAATGGGGTTCGGGGTCCGTGCGAACGTTCGGGTTCCATCCGGACCCGAACCCGGACTTTGTCCCGAAGTTCGGCCGGACCAGCAGAACCTGAACTTCCAGAGGTTCGCTCAACTCTAGTAAAGTATAAAACATTTTTAGTGAGGTAAAACTATGCACTGACAATAAAAAAACTTGACAAACAGCATGTATATAAAAATCTTGGCTGAATGCCTCCTCACCAACTTCCGGGTACCGGAGACTCCGGAAGTGACATCACAGGCCTCACCCAACTCATTGCGTCACTCGTCACATGACTTACTGAGGGTACATCGCATAGATCAGTGGTTCTCAACTCCTGTCCTCAGGACCCACTAACAGGCCAGGTTTGCAGGATAACTGAAATGCATCACAGGTGATATCATTTGCTGCTCAGTGATTGCAGTATTCTAATCTGCATCTCCCCAAGGTAATACCTAAAATCTGGCCTGTTGGTGGGTCCTGAGGACAGGAGTTGAGAACCACTGGCATAGATAGTGCAGTGAGCTCCTCAGTTCTTTTTTTCATTCAGCCTGCTGGGTTGATCGAAGAAAAAAACATACCATGTGTACCCTGTGTGACGTTATGTGAGGTGCGACAGTGGATGGGCAATATTTGTCACCAAGCATGCATTAACTTGTAGTGGATTGGTGAGAGTCCGACCCAGATTTTGCCAGCCACCATGGCAGAGCTGGTTCTGGCCCGGAGGTTCTGGCACTGTGTTTATGGTCCACCCAAATCCCTCTCCAGCTGCTTGAAATAATCAGGAAGAGATCTTAGTGGAGCTTACCCTGGAACTCAGTATGCTTACACTGAGAGAGCCAAGACCCCAAATTGTTGTTGGTTGCTATAAGGACTGCAAAAGGAAAAAGGCTTGCATTTGTTTGTTTGAAGGTGTCAGGGACAAGCCCAACATCATATAGAGTGGTATCCTGTCTGTGTTAGTTTAGCGCTGGAAGGTAAGGTTTTGTTTTTGCTATTTTTGGTTATTTTATGACCTGCAACCTTTAACAAATAAAACTGGCAAGCTAATTTCCCACACCTGCATTGGGACTGGTTCACACCTGGATCCCACATGTTCCTGTGCTGTGTGTTTTGACAGCCTATTTTACAATTTTGTGATTTATGTTTTGGGGGCTCTTAACAATAAATTGGCACTTGCATACAGATTGCAAGGGCAGTGCATTTAAATGCATTGCAGGAAATGCAGACAGAGCATGCCATTTCCACAATGCATTTCTGGTGTGAGCCATCCCATACTCATACATGCCAGGACCTATGCATGTGTGACTAGTATTAAACAGGTAGTTGTTGTGTGTATGGTTATTTTATAGTGTGTTGTATGACAAAAAATGTATCTAAACCCTAAAATTTAAAAAATATCATATTGCCGCTTACCAGTCCTTAGATGTGGTGACCACATTTGTTTTAATTTTTTTTTCAGTTTTTTTTTTTTTACCCTTTTCAAAAGTTTCAAAGGAAGAAAATTTTGAAATTTTATTTGAGTGCACTGAAATTTATAAGGACACTTTCATTCTGGCAAATTTTCTGTAAAATATACTTAGCCTGAAAAATAAAAACTAAGGCAGCCACCATATATAATGACTGGTAATATACTGCAATATACTACTTTTCTCTTGTGTTTTGATATACATTAATTTATCTTATCTTATTTTTTAAATGGCAGAATTCAAGCACACACAACAATCTCATATAAACAATATTACCTTATTAGGAACATAAAACAAAATGGTGTACCTCTTTCAGTTCAGGGGTGAGATTTTATTAACCTCTCCTGCTCACTTACTTCTCGATTAAGGAGGATAGAAGCAGAAGAATCTCACCCTAAGATCCCAAATGGTTTCCACTTAGTACAGTTGTGGCAAGCCATGTGACCTTATTTAATAAAGCTATACAAAAAGCAGTGGTACTGTGCAATTAAAAATATTGTATAAAATAAATCATACATCATTTTATTGATGGAAAATGGTTTCTGAGCATCACTGCATGTTACACATTGCATTAAAAAAAAATCTACTTGTAGTCAATCGAAAGACTACATTGTCATCTGACAGATATGTTCTTTATTTGTAATTTATACCATTGTAAGGGTCATTTACTGGAAATAATCCTAACATACACAAATTAGGGATTCCTATGTTCTAGTGCACCTAGTTATTTATGCCTGGCAGTTTTTTGCCTTAGTTGGAGCTGCTTGCAGTATTAACAGTTCACTGTTCATGTGCTTCCTTTGTAATTGTATTCATTTTAAGATCTTGATCATCTGACACTGGGGGAAGAATAGCCACAGCAGACCATACAACTGCTAAATGGCCCAGCTCAGGACACTCTGTATAATCAGCATGCATACATAATTTACTGAGGCAGCAATAGTATTTTACATATAGACGTGATTATAATGAATTTATTTAAATTTGATTTACAACTATGCAGAGTGTGCCTGTGAAGTGATGCTTCCATCCTCAGTGGAAAAAAAGAAACTTGCTGGAATCCAGAAAAATGAGGCCACCTTGTGTACCCCTTGCACTTGGTCATGTGATGTCACAGATTGCATGATCAATAACAGAGGTTGCGTGAGGCACACTGCACTGCCAGTTATCACCAGTTCCACTTTCTGCTGTAGAGGATTTTCTGTGACCATCTCTCCACTGGCACCTTTTGCATAATTGCCTGTTTCACTACTTTTTTTTGGTACGCTACTACAATTTGGGCCATAAAGGTGCATTTGTGTATTTTGGGAGAGGGTGGTGGTGGTATATGACATGGGATGGTTTGGAAAAACTGGATATCATGTACATCCATCCTGGTTTGACATATGTAGCAGTGCAATAAAAACTCAATTCACCTGCATGGGAGACAGGCATTGTTATGTACACACAAAGCCGATCTGAGCATTGACATATTTTGTCAGGCAAAGTCTCATCTAGTGGCATTCTTAAGACCTTCAAAGTGTATGCTAGTGCAGACATGCACTGTGTGTACATAGCATTCCCAGTTCTCCATAGTGATGAAAGAAGGTCCTCCTGCACAAGCAATGGATGTCTTACTATTAAGTGACAAGGGTGACAAATGTCAAGTATTAGAATCCATCAACACACAATGTACACATCCCATATTTCTGTAACAAACCTAAACTTTGCTCGACACAGTCATAATGTTTTTTTTTTTCCAAAAGATGCTTTATTGAAGTATATGAACATATATTTTTATAATGTTTATGTATAGACGCCTGTTCTGTCTCTAGCTCTATGTGGGAGTAGATATTGCAGTGAAGCATACTGATTTAAAACAGGGGACTGAAACGAAGAGGAAAGCCTAAGGAGATCATACAAGTCTCATAATAACAAAAGACCACCTACCCTTTTGGTAAAATCCATATATGCCAAATTCACATTTTAGGCCTATATTTAATACCAATGCTATACTAGGACAACTGATTTTTTTTTAACTCCCATTCATTTTAGTATGTAATGTTACACACAAAAACAAAAGGAAATAGAAGGGTACTAATCTGATCAATTAAAGATGTTTAAAAGGCTAATTAGCAAATTTCCAGATGTCACAGCTGTCAGTTAATAATAGAACAAAATACAAAAATAAATAAATTCATTAACATTTTGTTTACATTTATTGTAGGATTAATAAAATGTACATTTTCCTGTGAAACAATATATATTTTTGTAATATTATTTTATCTAATAGTTAAACAGTTTACCAAGCTACTCCGGATGAATAATTACATTTATTATTGCAATCAGTTTGTTAGGAAATGTGATCTTGTTCCTTCATAAATAGATCTTGTGTTTAGAGAATAGTTGCCATCTATAAATCAGTTTTTTCATGCATTTTAAACAGTGATAAATCCAATTTGTGTTGTCTATGCAAAGTTCACAAGTTCACATGAACTAATAAGCAGCCATTACATCAGTTCCAGAGGCTGTTATTCCAGATTTACCTATTTAATTTCAGAGCCGGTGCTTTTTCTGGAAATGTGCTGCTTTAAAAACACAGTTAACCAATTACTGTGTGAAGCATTTCTAACCTTATGTTAGGAGATATTTTTCAGGATTGTTGTTTACATGGTTCTATACAGTCATCTGACATGCAACATTAGACATACAGAGAATAGGCAACCACTTGAGAATCTAAGCATCTGTCTACATGTATTTATAGGTGAAATCAGAGAACTGATGGTTTATGAACATGCCATTGTATTTATAATTAGACATTTGCTTTTTATATTGCTGTAAGAGGCATTATGCATAAATATGGCAATAGCTTTTGACACAGTGATGCTTTGTAGTAAGTAACAGTTAATATATTGCAGAGAATAAAACAAGGTATAATATATTTTATTTTCTGAATTGTAGTATAGATGCACTGATGAACAAAATGATTGCATTTAAATGAATCTGAATTTCTTTCAGTTAAGGGAAGAATCGGTTTAATTTGATGACTATGAAAAAAATAAATAAATAAAAAATAGTTAGAGATGAATGTGGAAGGTTACTGAATCATTAAAAAAGCACATGTTTTTTGTTGTAAGCCAGTGGCCTGCATTAAAGGAAGTGGCTTTGTTTGACTCTGTGTACTGTACTGTGTCAAAAACTCTTTGTAGCACCTCATTAAAAGCTTACTAGGCTGTTTGGACGAGTGCATTCTGGTTAGCCTGGGCAACGTGGAATACAGAAGAACTGTGGCCTGAAGATAATTCTGTTACTAAAGACTTCACAAGAACATAGATTAAAGTGCATGCACATGAACAGAAGGTAGAACACTCTAGCAGAGTCTAACAACAATAAAATATTTACAGACCATACAGTATATATCATAGAAGTATTTTACTGCTAGTACCTCAGAGAAAAAAGTATCAGTGCCAAGGACTATAAATCAATGTATTGCTAAATATGTATGTTTTCATAATACCTTTGTAAGCAAACTTGGGTAGCTAACAGTTGTCTCATTTTATCAGAGCACCCCGGGAACCTGGAATGCAGAACACACTATTGTTAATATACAGATGAGGCTTCTAATTATAGTGCTGGGCCACATAGGGAGTTATGGTAGTTTAGTGGCCAATTGATGACTTCCTAGCTTCATTTGGTATATGCATAAAATAATATTTTTAGGAGCTTCTGGAATGCCTTAGAGAAGAGGATGAAACTACCCCCAAATGCATCCTATTGCTTCCAGGAGGCAGTTTGCTAAGGTCAGTTTAAAGTGGATGTAAACCCTCACATATACCCAGTGAACAGAATATCCTCATATGATACACAGAGATGAAATAAATCTCCCTACATAGGTTTTACATGTATCTCTGCTGTCTTCAGCTGTATATATCCTTTAGAAAGTTCAGATCATGTTACAGTTTTCTCTTCTTGTTCCTGTTGAGTGTGAAGTCTGGGCATACAGCCAAGACAGCTGATTAGAGGAAAGGCACACACCCCCACTTCACATTAGCAGAGGAAGGAAGGAATGTGCAGAGCTGTGCTCTGACAAGTCAAGCTATCTGCTAATCTATTTATAGCAACCTCCCATGACACAAATTTCAGGCTGGTTTTATCTCCTGTGTCGGAGAACTTGTCAGACATTATCAGGCTGATAACAGAAGAACGGAGCAGGAGAAAGCCACGGGACTTAGTGCTTTGAAGACAGATAAGAAAACACTGCAGGTATATATGCCCAGGTCAAATTTCATGAATCAGGTTTACATCCATTTTAATATTAATGCACTATCACCCTTTACCCCATGCAAAAAACTGGGAGACTTCATTCTGTCATTCAGTCATGAAAGTCACAACATCTATTATTATTTTTATTTATGTTATTAATATATTATTACTACTAGAAAGGTGGGTTATTCACTAATGCTTCAACTGGCTACTTATGAAATGGAGAACAAACATGAAATATATCAAACACTGTCGTTTTCTTACCCGTTTCTTTCAAAAGTTTGGAAATCATATTTTAATTCAGCTGGTTTAATTTACTGAAGAAGAACCTTCTCTATAAGCTATTGGGACAGTGTAGTTAGATGGGCATACTAGAAGAAACAAACTCTAGACACCACCAGGGAGTGGGTGTGAGCTTGGTCAGCTTTTGACAGGACTTCTGCTTAAAATTCTTTTGAAGGGATGCAGACCTTGCAGCTTTCCTCATTAGAACACTGCAAGTGCATCAGCTGATTAATAAAGAAAACGTCACTCCCATTCAGATTTATTCTGCATGCTGACATAACCAAACAGTGTTTTCTTAAGAGCAGAAACAGTTAAGAATCTGCAACAGTGTTTTTTTTAAATCCTTGCAATGTACATTGATCACACAGAGGAGATTGTTTGCCTCTCAACAAAAATGGAGTTGTTACCGGTCTTCCTTATATAAACATCTAAAAGCCTTGAGATTGTTGAGCAGACTCAAAGCTGGCAATCAGGTGACACTCTACAGTTTTCATCTTAGCTCCTCCTCCAGCACTGCATAAATGGTTATGTAGAGAGTGTAGGGGTGGAAGAGCTTATCCCAAAGCTCTCGTGTGGCTGAGCCCTCAATTTGTGTTTGCATGAGGGTCTTGAATCGAATGGATCTTTCTGGTTCTAATAATCTTCTGTCCGGTTGTGTCTACCTTCAGGCGATACCTGAAAACTCATCTTCTTAAGGAAAGCCTATCCCACCTCCACCTAATAAATGAACTTTTCATTTTTCCATCAGAGAATCCTTCATGGTTATTACCTTTTTTTACCACTTGCCCCACCATATTAGATTGTAAGCTCTTATGAGCAGAGCACTCCTAACCCTCTTGTATTGTATTATATTGTATTGTAACTATACTGTCTCCCTTTTATATTGTAGAGTGCTGCTCAAACTGTTGGTGCTATATAAATACTGAATAATAATAATAATGTTCTGTAGAAGGCCAAAAGTCAGGCAGAAGGCAGGGAAGGGGCACAGAGGATACTTATCTACAGGCTTCAAAAATTGAGATCAGCTTGTGTATGCTATACAGCCATACAGCATAGCTGGGTTCTAAGGTCAACAAGAGAAAGGACTTCAGTTTACAAATATTTTGGCAGCTTAACTGAAAAAGGTATAAAAAAAAAGAGACCATTTGCCATGGCAAAATATAGATATGTTTATTATATACAGTACTTGAGTAGTAGAGAACTTTGCAGAGAAAACTGATAACATTGCAAAGTGGGTACATAATATGCACCAGACTCGGTATTGTCACATGCTAGTATTGTGTTTTTTTCCCTTTTCCAGTTTCTTAAAGACTGCATTTTAATTCTTACCAAACTAAAACATTAACTGATGGTAACCAATAATACTTAATCTTTCACTTATGGGACTTCAGTAAACTGAAAGCTGGAGGCAGAAATGAAAATAATGGAAATACATTTATAATAAATAAAGTTGTGTATATTAATATATTCAATTTACACTATGAGTTGTTCCATAATTCATAAAGTTTTTTTTGACAGATGTAGATGTTGGTACTAAAAAAAAACAGGCAGTACTCAATTGAAATGCATTGGGGTGTTATTGACAGGACATAAACATAGTGTAAACCAAAACCAAAACTACCTAGAATAAAACAAAATGCATTGACAAGACTATCTGTCTACATCCAAACAGAAGGACACGGTAAACATCCAGAATAGGAGTTCAAACAACCTCTTCAAAAACATCCAGCTAATGTGCCATTAAAGATCAATCAATTCATCTGTGAATTATTTAGACCTGGTAATTGATTCAAATAGGTTGGATACCTGGACTGTTTATGGAGTTCCCAGAACTTACATGAGGACCTCTTCCCAGGATTAGCAAGCTCATGATGCATGTTTGAGGAACTGAATCAGATTCCTGTCACTCTGCATATGTTCTTCCTAGCACTCACGTGATGAACTGTGAACTACTCCACTTATTAATATTAATTTTTACTAAGCAATTCCAGAAGGACTGCAAGCAAATCCAAGAATTTTCAAAGAATCCAAGGAATCTATGAAAAGAAGTGACAGAAATTTCAAAAACAGCCCTTAGAATAGTGTATTTGTATCAACATTACATGTCACAGATATAATTGATCTAATCTAAACACATTTCTATAAGATGGTACTATATGCTAAAAATAATGTAGATGTGCAAAAATAAAGTATCACATTCATTTTGTATTATCCCTGATTGACACATTCTTTCTGTGTTTACCTTCTAAAGATAAAAGATAAAAAAAAAATCAACAGAACATGTACAGCATAACATATGGGGGAAAAGTAACTCTATAAATACTCCAAATGGTTAGATTTTGCTCTAGCTAGCCTTTGTTAAGTACACAATTATCAGTACAATTATTGAATCAGGGTCAAGGTAAATATTTATCTTTCTTTCTTTAATCACATTATTGGGTATTTGAAGTGAATACATAACAGGGCAAGTAACTTATCCATCAAGTGAGAATGCTTAGATAGAAGATACCTTTCAAATGCTTTCTACTGAGTGCTATATAGTGATAGCAAAATATTTCTGGTACATGTTTTTTGGCACTGTGACCTAATCATCACATCAGCAATAGTTTCCCAGTGTTGGAGTATACAGAAAGAGTCTATGTTGACACTTACAGCAGACCCCCATCAAAATGACACAGTATGGTGTTCTCTGTGCTAGAAAATCATGTTGTGATTAGTGTTGAGCGAACCCGGGCTGTAAGGTTCGGGTCCGTACCGAACTTTCGGGTGTCCGGGATCCGGACATTTCAAAAAACATTCAGGTTCGGTCCGGGGTTCTGCTATTTTACTCCACTTGTTGAGAAGTTGCAGGGCAGCCAATCAACAAGCGTTTCACTGGTTTGCCCTTAGAAGCCATCACAGCCATGCCTACTAATGGCATGGCTGTGATTGGCCAGTGCATCATGTGACCCAGCCTCTATATAAGCTGGAGTCACTTGATGCTGCAGTCACATGCTCTTGGGTTAGCTGTAGGGAAAGGTAGCTGACGGCGTCAGGGAGAGTTTATAGACATTTTAACAACATCTGATCCTGCATCCTGAGATAGATTACTTGTCCTCTCTGAGGACAGATAGCAGAAATTAGAGATTTCACATACCGCTGCTTTGAGTTGCAGATCAAACTCTGCATAACACAACGATCGCTACCATCGTGCACAACGATCAGATTGTTGGAGGAATTTGAGATTTCAAATACTGCTGCTTAGAGTTGGAGATTGCAGATTAAACTCTTTCTAACGCAACAATCGTTACGTTCGTACACAACGATCAGATTGTGGGATCGTACACAACGATCAGATTGTCGGAGTAATTTGAGATTTCACATACTGCTGCTTTGAGCGATCTGACTGCACTACACGTCAGTCTAGCGAGTTTCGTCGTCATACACTTTAGAGTTTAATGAGGCTGTTAGACTAGCAACACATGCTAGGGTGTTAGACTAGCAACACATGCTTGCATTGCTAACAACGCAATCTTTCTCAAATTAGACGTTAGAGGTTGAGATTCGTCGTCATAAACTTTAGAGTTTAAGGAGGTTGTTAGACTAGCAACACGTGCTACCATCGCTAGCAACACAATACGTCTCAAACTAGACGTTGAGTTTCGTCGCCATACACTTTAGAGATTAAAGACGATAGACAGGAGTCTCTCCTGTTCATTAGATAGAGTCCTACGTCCTAGTCTACAA
>BLSH010019869.1:670372-681580 GCA_018402905.1 Glandirana rugosa
CTGTATAGGCCCATCAAAAAAGCTTTTAAGACATGGTGGTTTAAGTCGTGTACGTGGTCCGTTCGTTTGACACACATCCCTTGCCTGGTGCATGTGCTGAATTTGGTGGTACAGAATTTTCGAAAAAACTACCCGGATATGTCAGAGCTGCTACATAAAGTGCGGGCCGTCTGTGCACACTTTCGGCGTTCTCACCCTGCTGCTGCTCACCTGTCTGCGCTGCAGCGGAACTTCGGCCTTCCCGCTCACCGCCTCATATGCGACGTGCCCACAAGGTGGAACTCCACCTTGCACATGCTGGAGAGACTGTGCGAGCAGCAGCAGGCAATAGTGGAGTTTCAGCTGCAGCACGCACGAGTCAGTCGCTCTGTGGAACAGCAACACTTCACCACCAACGAGTGGGCCTCCATGCGAGACCTGTGTATCGTATTGCGGTGTTTTGAGTACTCCACCAACATGGCCAGTGCCGATGACGCTGTTCTCAGCGTTACTATACCACTTCTATGTCTCCTTGAAAAAACACTTTGGGCCATGAAGGAAGAGGGTGTGGCACAGGAGGATGAGGAGGAGGAAGAGTGGTCATTTCCACGGTTATCAGGCCAGTCATTAGCAAGTGGCTCGGAGGGTGGGTTCCTGCACCAGCATAGGCCAGGTCCAAAATATTCAAGCCAGGGCACAGTTCTGGAAGACGAGGAAGACGAAGACGAAGAGGACGAGGACGAGGAGGAATTGCAGCAGGGTGGCACCCAACGCAGCTCGTGGGCATCCCTGGAGCGTGGCTGGGGGGATACAGAGGACACAGATGATATACCTCCCACAGAGGACAGCTTGTCTTTGCCTGTGGGCAGCCTGGCACACATGGCCGACTACATGCTGCAGTGCCTGCGCAACGACAGCCGAGTTGCCCACATTGTAACTTCCTCTGATTACTGGGTGGCCACCCTGCTGGATCCCCATTACAAGGACAAAGTGCCATCCTTAATTCCCTCACTGGAGCGTGAGAGGAAGATGCGCGACTACAAGCGCACTCTGGTAGACGCGCTGCTGAGGGAATTCCCAAATGACACCGGGGGCTCAGTGGAAGCACAAGGTGAAGGTAGAGGAGGAGGAGGAGGTAGAGGCCACCAACGCAGCTGTACCACCGCCAGAACCTCAGAAGGCAGGGTTAGCATGGCTGAAATGTGGCAAAGCTTTGTCAGCAGCCCGCCACAACAAACATCACCACCAACCGATAGACAACGTCTTAGCATGAGGCAGCATTTCAGCAACATGGTGCAAGATTATGTGTGCACACACCTACACGTACTGACTGATGGGTCTGCCCCATTCAACTTCTGGGTCTCCAAATTGGCCAGATGGCCTGAGCTTGCCCTTTATGCCTTGGAGGTGCTGGCCTGCCCTGCAGCCAGTGTATTGTCGGAACGTGTGTTTAGCTCGGCAGAGGGCGTTATCACAGACAAGCAGAGCCGTTTGTCCACATCCAACGTGGACAAGCTAACCTTTATTAAAATGAATCAGGCATGGATTCCACAAGACTTGTCTGTACCTTGTGCAGAATAAACAGACCGGACTCACACAGCCATTCACATACTTGTTTTTTTGAATAGGCCTCAATACAAGAAAAAAAAAAATACCATGTTGGCTACCTCCTCCTACTCCTCTACCACCGCCACTTCCACCTACACTGCCACGGTCACGGCCTAGTCAACCTCTAGGCTCCTACTCCACATCCACCCCCTTCCCATTTTTTTATTTGATTTTAATTTATTTTCCCTATCCCCATTTTTTTGTAGGGCACTTGCCCTACCCTTACCCCCATTTTACTTCCTTTTGCAGCCCTCTAGGGCTTTCCAGG
The DNA here is from genome assembly GCA_018402905.1 of Glandirana rugosa. Lineage (NCBI taxonomy): Eukaryota > Metazoa > Chordata > Amphibia > Anura > Ranidae > Glandirana > Glandirana rugosa. The sequence continues at coordinate 672,228 of BLSH010019869.1, forward strand.
ACTTTGTTACAGCCTGTCCGGACCCGAACCCAGACTTTGTCCCGAAGTTCGGCCGGACCAGCAGAACCCGAACTTCCAGAGGTTCGCTCAACTCCAGTTGTGATATTATTTTTCTGATTTTTAGTCAACTGTTTGTTGAGGGTCATATATTTATGGTATATTGCATCTGCAAACTAAAATAACAACAGATTATGTAATTTTCTATAATTGTCCCTCCAAATAAAAAAAAAAAAAAAAAAAAAACACGCCTCCATCCATTTTAACCATTAGGCATATTAGGAATCCCAGTACAATGGCCACTCTATAGTCTTCAATAATTACTTGACTTGGATCAACTTATCATCATGCACAAACCTTAAAGTATTTTTAATGTTTTTTGTTCCCTCTTAACCTAATGTGATATTGAGCCTCACTTTCCTCTGTCCCTGAATAGCTGTTCATCCCAAGTTAATAGAATTGCTATCTAGTGTTGATTATGTATGCAGAGAACAGCCATTTCATGACCAACCCTTAGGCCTCATGCACACAGGATTTTAAAAAATGTTCTAAAAATGTCAGTAGCTTTGTAGTGAGTTTTTCAGCTTTTTTCAGCATTTTGCACTAGCGTTTTTGAGCGTTTTTTTTAGCATTAGCGTGTTTTGTTTTTATTCTAAATGAACCAAAAATGTCCAAAACGTTGGTGAGCCACGTTTTTGGGCAGTAGCGTTTTTTGAGCGTTTTTTTCCTCAATGGATCTAACACACCCAAAAACGTTGGTGAGCGGCATTTTTATGCATTTTTGAGCATTTTTTACAGCTGAAAAACGTCTCTCAGAAACCACTAGTCTTGTTTTTTTGATTGATAACAGCCTATGTTTGCAACACATAAGATAACATGATGGGGAGTTTATTGACTGTAGGAAAAAACGTCTAAATGTTTTTTGGCTTTGAAATGAAAAACATTTCCAATCAGTCACGTGCATCAAAGTTTAATTTTCTTTGTGTGTGGGCAAAGCATGTTTTCTTGAAGTAACATTTTCCAGAACGAGGCAGAAATGGATGATAATAAAACTCATGGGCTAGGTACCCTATACATATAAGTCAACTATGCTTAATTAGTGTTGTATTTAAGAAGGGAAGCAACTCTTTTAGAGTTTACTCTTGAGAGTTGCTCTTTCCAGTTGCAGCAGTACAGAAGTGCAGTAGGACAAAAGTGCAATAGTTTTGAACAAACAGTAGTAGGATACAGTAAGTTTAAATTATTTCTATTTTCCTTAAAGTATTTCAAATTGCTTTTCTTAAATTGTTTGCTTGTTAACATTGGTATTTTGGCTCTGTTATTAGTGATTGTTTGCTAAGTGGGTGTTTTCAATTAGCATATGTAATAGAGGTGGGCTGTTGACCAAATTTGTGGTTAATTAGTGTTGTATTTAAGAAGGGAAGCAACTCTTGTAGAAGTGCAGTAGGAGAAAAGTGCAATAGTTTTGAACAAACAGTAGTTTGAAAACAGCAGGAGTTTGGAGACAGCCAACTCTATTTGATTAGTGCCTGTGTTTGAAATTAAGTAAATCTTTCTTTAAAGATGTTTGGTTTAGTTCAGTGCAATACTTGTTTGGCATTCATTTTCCGTGGTGCTTTGTGGAAGCTGGGACGCTGTTCCATTTGTTTGCAGGTTTCTAGTCTATGTGATGACATTGCCTGTCTAAATTCCTTGGTTTGTGCTCTGCAGTCTGAGATCAGGAGGTCGTCTAAGCCAGTTTGTTGCCCTGCAATAATCCACCTCTTCCTCAAAGAATGCGCAGGAGAAGGGCAGTGTGGACAACTGTTGGGTCTGGAAGAGTAAGGCCTGTGGACCATAAACATGTAGCTTTTGGTTTGAAACTGCAAAACCCCTATAGTGTTCTTTCTGAGCTAGAAGCTGATACAAAGGCTGCAAACATAGCTGCTTGTGAGATTGGCAACCCTTCTCTGCACATGGAGGAGCTTGGGGAAAAAATGCTATTCCAAAAGTAATTGTTTTATCTGAGGCTGCTCACCAGGCAAGAGTTGTGGATAAGGCTCCTAAAAGGAGAAGTCATCTTGGTGATTCAATTGTAAGAGGTGTTGCTATGGGAAATCATTTGGAAGTGTCAAAGGAAGTTAGCTGTTTGCCTGGTGCTACTGTTAGGAGAGATAAGAGGCGCATTGTGAGAAAAAAGCTAGCGAAGAGTGCAATGTTGTTGTTGTGCACCTGGGCACAAATGATGTGTCCCAGAATGATGTGCATTCTGTGCAGAAGGATTTTCAGAATTTGGGCCAGGATCTTCAACAGTTAGGGTGTACTGTTACATTTTCAGAGGTCTTACCTGTGCATAATGGACAACACGAGAAAGTACTTTGTATAGCAGAGTTCAATGTTTGGTTAAAGAATTGGTGCAAAGCTGAAGGTTTTGGTTATGTTAGTCATGATGCTACCTGGTGGTCGGACATTGAACTTTACAAGAGAGATGGCCTGCATCCTTCACACAAGGGCACTGAGCTTCTTGGTATGGAATTTAGGAACTTTTTGGACATGCATTTAAACTGAGAAAAGGGAGCAGAGATGTAATTGTTGAGGAGAGTTTCTGTCCCCAGCAGGTTGAAACAAATGTGCGGGTTTGTGTTGGTAATGACTGGGCTGATGAGGGGGTCACTTCAGTTGAAGCTTCTGTTAATAAAAAGAAAGCAGTTGAAAGTAGTGTTTGTCACTGTGCACTAATGCCCGTAGTTTAGGCAACAAGCTTTGTGAACTGACAGCTCTTATGTCTAGGGACAACTTGGACCTTGTTGCAATTACAGAGACATGGTTCAAGGATTCAAATGACTGGGAAATAACTATACCAGGGTACACACTAAACAGGAATCACAGAGTAGGGAAGAGGGGAGGTGAAGTTTCCATATATGTAAAAAAATGGCATAAAAATAACATTAATTCAAAAAACAAATGAAATACTTGAAACCCTCTGGGTCTGCCTTTCAACCAGGGAGGGATCTTCCCTTATAATTGGAATAGTATACAGACCCCCAGGACAGATTGAAGATTATGATAACTTGTTGATTGATGAGATAACTCAAATGGCAATGAAGGGAGAGGTTTTGATTATGGGTGACTTCAACATGCCTGACGTTAACTGGAATTCTCAAACTGCTATTACAAGCAGGAGTAGGGATGTAATGGAAGCACTGAATGGGGTTTCTCTAAAACAGTTAGTAAAAAGCCCAACCCTAGGTGATCATATTCTTGACCTAGCACTGACAAATGGGGATCAACTGTCTGATGTTGAGGTGTTGAGAATTTGGGCTCTAGTGATCACCAATGTCTTTGGTTTGATATTAAAACAAGAACTGAAAATCATATACAAAAACAAAAGTTTTAGATTTTAAAAGGACACATTTTGCTGAAATGGGGAAATGTCTAAAAAATGAGCTGAAAGGTTGGAGTAAAATGACAGGAGTAAGTAATCAGTGAGCACTATTAAAGTCTACCATCGTGAAGGCAACTAGATTATATGTCAGGCAAGTTAGTAAGAATAAACGGAAGAAAAAACCAATATGGTTCACCAAAGAGGTAAGTAGGATAGTAAAGGGGAAAAAAATGGCATACAGGAGATTCAAGGAAACAGGAGGTGTAGCTGACAGAGAGGAGTATATAAATAGACAAAAGGAGGCCAAACACATTATCGGTGCTGTCTATTAAGGAAGGTGATAAAACCTTTTTTAGGTACATTAGTGATAGAAGGAAAAAATACAATGGGATCACTAAAATGAAAACTGGGCACAATACATATGTTGAGGGAGACCAGGATGTAGCAAACCATTTAAACAATTACTTCTGTTCAGTCTTCTCAGAAACAGACTGCACTAATAATAACAAGTTAGGGAATCATATTGGTTCTAGTAATGATGGCTCATTTCTAGGATTTCTGGAGACAGAGGTAGCTGAGGAACTGGCTCGGTTAAAGATTAATCAAGCAATGGACCCTGATGGTATTCATCCCAGAGTTCTAAGAGAACTTTGCGATATAGTTGTTGGACCATTAACAAATTTTTTAAATAAATCTCTTCTAACAGGAGAAGTTCCCCATGATTGGCGGATAGCTAATATTGTACCTATCCATAAGAAGGGCAGCAAGGTAGAAGCTGGCAATTACAGGCCAGTGAGTTTAACATCAATTGTAGTCAAGGTAATGGAATCACTTCTGAAAAGAAGGATCATTGATCACCTAAAAATACACAGCTTGCTGGACCCAAAGCAGCATGGCTTTACTGAGGGCAGATCGTGTCAGACGAATCTGATTGAATTCTTTGACTATATTACCAGTGTTTTGGACCAGGGTGGTGCTGTGGACGTAGCGTATCTTGATTTCAGCAAGGCATTTGTACAGTTCCACATTATGATCTAATACAAAAGTTGTACAAGCTAGGACTTAACCCTTGGGTGTATCAGTGGATATGCAGTTGGCTAAAGGATAGATCCCAGAGTGTGGTTGTAAATGGGGTTCACTCAGAACAGAGACCAGTCACTAGTGGGGTACCACAAGGCTCTGTACTGGGTCCTGTTCTATTTAACCTATATGTAAGTGATATAACTAAAGGTTTGTTGGGCAATGTATGTCTCTTTGCTGATGATACAAAGGTGTGTAATAGGGTTGATATCCCTGGAGGTGTCTGTAACATGGAACATGATTTGGCATTGCTGGAAGATTGGTCAAAGCAGTGGAGACTGCAGTTCAATATTTCTAAATGTAAAATAATGCATCTAGGGAAAAAGAATCCCCTTAGAGAGAGTACAGCATTGGGGATACAGTGTTAGCCAGCACTACAGACGAAAAAGATTTGGGGGTGCTTATTTCAGATGATTGCAAAATGAGCAAACAGTGTGACCAGGCAGTGGGAAAAGCAAATAGAATACTGGGATGTATCAGTAGAGGGATCACCAGCAGGAGGAAGGAGGTTCTGATTCCTCTATATCGATCTTTAGTGAGACCTCACTTAGAATACTGTGTCCAGTTCTGGAGACCACACTTACAAAAAGATATTGATAAGATAGAACGCGTTCAGAGACGGGTAACAAAAATGGTGAAAGTTCTGGGAGATAAAACATATCAAGAGCGACTTCAGGAACTTAATATGTACAGTCTGGAGGAAAGAAGGGAGAGGGGAGACATGATTGAAACCTTTAAATACATCAAGGGGGTGAATAAGGTTCAGGAGGGCAGTCTTTTCAATATGAAACCAAAATCAAGAACACAAGAACATGACCTCAAACTAACTGGAGGGAAGTTCAAGACTAATCTTAGAAAGTATTATTTTACTGAAAGGGTGGTTGATGATTGGAATAAATTACCAACAGAGGTTGTGAGACAGTCAACAGTAAATGGCTTCAAACATGCTTGGGATAAACATATATCTATAGTCAGACAACAAGGTTAATGTGGAAAAAAACCCAAACAATAAATAAATAAATAAATAAAAAGGGGCTGACTCGATGGACTACTTAGTCTTTTTCTGCCATCACTTTTCTATGTTTCTATGTTTCTAACTAGAGTTCAAAGTATAGATAGGGCAACTTTAAATAGAGCTACCTGGGGAATGTGTACAATATTTTTTTTACAGACATATCAAGTATTTTTTTTTTTTAATAGTCTTTTTTTACTCTAGGACAGTGGTTCTCAACTCCGGTCCTCGGGACCCACCAACAGGCCAGATTTTAAGTATTACCTTGGGGAGATGCAGACTAGAATATTGCAATCACTGAGCAGCAAATTATATCACCTGTGATGTATTTCAGTTATCCTGCAAACCTGGCCTGATGGGGGGTCCCGAGGACTGGAGTTGAGAACCACTGCTCTAGGAGAAGGTTTTTTTGCAAAGTCTTAATCTTATTTTCATATTGGTCTCACTCTAGGCATTAAAATGCAAATCTTTTCAATTTCCCAAGAGTGTATACATTCATCATAAGCAGAACTATTTTTTAACATGAAAAACAACCCCATAAAAAGTCGACATAATTTATGGGGCCACAAATTGAACTTTTATAGAATTTATATTGTTACACAAATTTTTTTTTTAAACGTTTTGAAATTTTCTGAATTTTTGAACATCAAAATGTGCATTGGTCTTTATTGATGTCATAAAAAACACAATGTTATTTAGCAGACAATATTTTGCTTTTGATTTGTGAATCTCCGGAATGGTGACATCATAAAAAAGAAGGCTATCAAACTCAGATATTCTAGTCAATTTAAAGATAATAAAGGTTAGTGATGGATAGAATTTTGGGCTCACCCTATTATCTACCTCTTAACCACTTCAGCTCCAGAAGGTTTTACTCCCTTCCTGACCAGGCCATTTTTTGCGATAATGCACTCCACTTTTTCCCACAAATAGAGCTTTCTTTTGGTGGTATTTGATCACCTCTGCAGTTTTTTATTGTTTTTGAAAAAGAAACAATATTTTTTACGTTCTGCTATAAAATATTCTCAATAAAAAAAAATTTAAAAATCAAATTTCCTCATCAGTTTAGACCAATTTGTGTTCTGCTACATATTTTTGGTAAAATAAATCCCAAAAAGCATATATTGATTTGTTTGTGCAAAAGGTATAGCATCTACAAACTATGGGATAGATTTATGGACTTTTTTTTTTATTATTGTTTTTACTAGTAATGGCAGTGATCAGCAATTCTTATCAGGACTCCGACATTGCAGTGGACAAATCTGACACTAAGTGACACTTTATGAGGACCAGTGACACCAATACAGTGATCAGTGCTAAAAAAATGCACTGTCACTGTATAAATAACACTGGAAGGGAAGGGGTTAATACAAGGGGCAATAAAAGGGTTAACTGTATTCCCTGGGAGTGTTTTCTTACTTTGGGGGATGAACTGGCTTGAGGAAGAGAGACATCTGTGTTTCTGATTAGCAGGAATCGCAGATGTCTCTCTTCCTGTCTGACAGAATGACGGTCTGCCTTGTTTACATATGGGACCACCGGAGCTGCTGTATCCAATCCCCGAGCTGTGAATGAGAATCACTTACAGGTACATTATTTTGCTCTTAAGGGCCGCCCTGCTGCAGTAAATGTACGTACGGCGGTCCTTAAGTGGTTAATGGAGCAGTTGGAGTCTCCAACTTGAATTGCCATATATTTTGTGCTGCTTTAATTTCTATATTCTTTGTAGTTTTGCATTCTCAATGTGAGTATGTTCTAAGAGTGATTGTTACTCTCTGGATTTGTCATATCTTGTATGTTTTATGTATAATTTGGGACACCACTATCGCATGGTTGCAGGAAAGAAAATTGCTTGATTCCCCCATCGATACAGTCCCTCCCGCGGAGCCATTGTGTTTTCCCGGCAGGGGAGCTTTCCTTGATGGAGGAACACAGTGATTACTGCTAGTGGCTATAATAACTGCTAGCAATAATCACATGTAAAATCAGACAGACTGGTTGTGCCCAAGTTGATTGATTGATCAACTTGGATACATTCAGCCTACACATATGTGGCTCAAATCTCAGCCGGTCCATGCTGAGCAGGCCAAGATTCAAACTGTCTATGACTAGCTTAAGATTCTGTTTATTTTTTAATTTTTTTCATTGTAGGTGGACCTGGCGGACCTCCGCTTTAAGGAGGTCAGTTCATTTAAACAATACCCAGATGAAACAAGATGACAAAAGACCTTGGGAGAACAATAATAGAGCAAGCCGAGATTCAAACTGTCTATGACTAGCTTTAGATTCTGTTTATCTTAACCCAAAAGTGGAACTTCCGCTGATCCGATCCCCCCCCCTCAGGTGTCACATTTGGCACCTTTCATGGGGGGGGGGGTGACACCTGGAAACATCACTGGACTCCAGGACAGGTAAGTGTCCTATCATTAAAAGTCAGCAGCTAATTTTTTAAATTTTTTTCATTCTAGGCGGACCTGGTGGACCTCCACTTTAAGGAGGTCAGTTCATTTGAACAATAGCCAGATGAAACAAGATGACAAAAGACCTTAGGAGAGCAATAATAGAGATGCATTAAACTAAAAAGCATGTTACAGAGGCATTTCTAACAGGCAGTTAATCAGTCCACAGTAAAATGGGGAAATTACTCTTAACATAGTGTTTGAGGTGAAGCTCTGCTGACTTCCATCATCTAATCATGTCCAGACAAAAATACTGTTTTTTATTTTCCTTGAGTATTCTTTGTAAAGAAAGTTTTCACCTTATTCACTAACCTAAGATAAGTTTCCCTTGCAAATTAACAGCCTATTTGCCTTTATTAAATCAAGCCCATTGTCTACAAATGGAGGAGAACAAACTGTGAAACTTGGTGGAGGAAGCATCATGGTTTAGGTCTACTTTTCTGCCTTGGGCGCAACACAGTTTGGTATGATAAAGGAAACAGATATGTCAAACTTATATAAAACATGTTAAAGCAGAATGTTAGGATAATGTTCGGATTCATGAAGCTTAATAGAAGTTGGGTGATGTTACCAGACAAGAACCTTAACCACTTATCCACCGAAGCCCTTTTTTTCAAGTTAAAAACATTTTTTTTGCTAGAAAATTACTTAGAACCCACCGAAAATTTTATATATATATTTTTTTCAAACACCCTAGAGAATAAAATGGAGATTGTTGTAATACTTTTTGTCACACGGTATTTGCGCAGCGGTCTTTCAAGCGCAATTTTTTTGGAAATATTTCACTTTTTTGAGTTAAAAATTAAGACAACAGTAAAGTTAGACTAATTTTTTTGTGTATTGTGAAAGAGGATGTTACGCCGAGTAAATAGATACCATATATGTTACAATTGAAAATTGCGGAATGGCGACAATGGTTACCAGGTTAGAGGTGTAGAGGAGGTCTTTTACTAGAATTATTGCTCACACTCTGGCGATCGTGGCGATACCTCACATGTGTGGTTTTAACACCGTTTTCATATGTGGGCGCAACTTACGTATGCGTTTTCTTTGCTACGCAAGCTCGTGGGGATGGTGGCGCTTTAATTTTTTTTTTTTTTTAGCACTGTTCCTTTAACCACTTCAGCCCCGGAAGGATTTCCAGCTTTAGGACCGGAGCCCTTTTTGCGATTCGGCGCTGCGTCGCTTTAACTGACAATTGCGCGGTGTTAAAAGTTAACATTGTATATACCATAGATAAATGAGCCGCATTGTAGGAGAAAGTGTTATGTGTTTTTTTAATCAGATTGAAATGACAACAGAATTAAAAATTGAGTTTTTTCACTTTATAAAGGTTTTTTTAACGCGAACTTTCTGGCGACGCGTTTATGGCACACTGTTTTTCATAATGTTGTTAGAGGTAAAATAAGAGATCCCACAAACTTTTTTTATATATATATTT
>BLSH010019869.1:685834-696761 GCA_018402905.1 Glandirana rugosa
GAGGCCGCTCCTTAGAGGGGGGGGTACTGTCAGGAATAGTCCCTCCAGCAGGTGGCGCTGCGGCTCGGGGATTCTTTGGCTGCAATTCCAGTATCCACCAGCGAGTGTCTCCCAGCAATCAGAGGCCCATGAGTCACCACCTGATGCTCGTTACAGGAAGGATATTTAAACCCTGACTGCCATATGCATGACGCCTTGGTGTTTTGTCTCCATGTGCCTCTGAATCCTGTAGCCTGCAATCCGGAAGGCCTGTATCCTGTATCCGCTCTGGGACCCCTGTCCGCAGCCTGCTTTTCCCCCCGTGTGCTCCAGCATCTGCTCCCTGTGTCTGTCCTGTCCTGCTCCCTGCCCCCTCTGCTGATCTCCCGTGTATGACCCTGGCCTGGCTTCGTTTACGGTTTGGACATTCCCCTTTACCTATTTAGGCAGTTCACACATTTCTGGTCACACCAGTTGCTGACACTGGTCTGCCTGTGTCTGTATGCCAGGGAATTTCTGAAGTGATGTGCAAAATATAGCCATGGATGAGGTAAGGCCTTGTTTTCAAAATCAATGAGAAGTTGTATTTTTGTGCAACAGGGGTACATTAATGGTATATTGGTACATAGGGGAGCAGGATTTTAGGAGAAAAAAAGTGAACTTCACCTTTAAATCATTGCATAAAAATAAATAAAAATAAAAAAAGACCTTCAGGAGATTTATGCTTAATGTACTAATATGCACCGCATATTAGCACAATATGGCAGACTTACCTGCCAAGTGATCCCAACCAGGTCTGCACTATCAGCGCTCTCTGCAGTGATGGGCTCTTCCATCTCTCCCAGTCTTTCCCCTGGGTACAGACTATTCGGCTGCTTGATTGGCTGGGTCACAATGACATTACTCCCAAGCATGCAGACGGGAGTTACATCATCACAGCACAGAGTGGTGCTGTAAATGTACACTGAGCTGCTCATGCGCAGCTCGAGGTACATAAATGCGGACAGGCGGGGGGGGGGGGGGATTTTGACAGAAGAGTCCAATAGGGTCCCTCTATTCATAAAATGCCTACCGTTCAGCGATTTTTATGTTTTGAGTTTCATTTCATTTTAACCCTTATGTAAATCTGAACAGAAACTACGAGACACTGTGGGGTTGATTTACTAAAACTGGAGAGTGCAAAATTTGGTGCAGCTCTGCAAAGATACTACATGTGCAGCTCAATGTACATAAATGCTGACAGGCAGGGGGAAGGGATTTTGACAAAAGAGTCCAATAGGATCCCTTCTGTCATAAAATGCCTACCTATCAGCAATTTTTAATTTTTGAGTTTAATTTCACTTTAACACTTGCGTAAATCTGAACAGAAACTACGGGACACTGTGTGGTTGATTTAGTAACACTGGAGAGTGCAACATTTGATGCAGTTCTGCAAAGAAACCAATCAGCTTCCGTTTTTTTTTTTTGTCAAAGCTGAATTGAACAAGCTGAAGTTAGAAGCTGATTGGCTACCATGCGCAGCTGCACCAGGTTTTGCACTCTCCGGTTTTAGGTGTAGGTTGCTGCTGCTAAATGCAATGGGTTTGTATACTTTGACAGCCCAGACTGTGAAGGTTTGAACAATACATTCAGTAAAAACATGAAACAATATAATTGTCTGTTTCTATCTATCTCTTTACATATATTTTTGTTCTATTCTTTTTTGTATCCTAATAGTAGAAAGAGCAATTTCAAGAAACTGAGCAGAAGGGGATGACTTTAAAACTCATTGAACTAAGATGCATGTTTGATTAAAAAAATATCAACTAATAGCTCCCCTCGTGAGTGCAGTTTAAAGAACTCTCTGTTCTGTATATATCTCTGGAGGAATCACATGAAAATTCTGTGTGTCTCAGTTTCAGTAAACGTACGATGATGAAAGTGCTCTGAAGTCGAGGTTTGTTTTAGAAAAGATCACTGTTTGTTCTTTACTGCTGTGCAGGTTCTAGACAGGGACTTCTGTATCTGGTAGCAAAATTGTGCGAGGAGTGATGTATTTTACAGGAGTCACTGCGCAGAGCTTTGTATAAAACTTAAGAAAGCATGGTACACAAGTTCACTATTTCCTTTACAATCTGTCCACATCATGCTTCAAATAACCTCCTGCAGTTTCAGCCTTCAATATTATTGACGGAAAGCTCTTCTGCTTTGGGCAAATCCTCTAGAGGACAGTATTAAAAATACTATGGAATGTAACTTAGTTCGACTAACAAGACTATGAGATCAGAATACAAATGCACATTCAAAAATACATTCATTCATTGACATTCACAACTACATTTATTTTTACATGTGTTAGCATTTCAACATTGAATAGAAAATAAATTGTAAATAATGCATGTAACGCTTAAATCTGGGCAAAGAACTAAACGTATAGTTGAAATAATATTAGTTTTATCAGTCAAATGATATGTAATTGTTTACAGCCAATCCTCAACCTTATCACACTTTACCCCTTCACTGCCCGAGACATTTTTTCATTTTGCACACACATAATAAAATGCACATTTTTACATGAACACATAATTAAAACCTCATAACAATATATACTTTCTCATAATTACCACTCTGGTGATACCTAACGTGTTACATCATTATTAACCACTTCAGCCCCGGAAGGATTTCCCAGGTTAGGACCAGAGCACTTTTTGCGATTCGGCACTGCGTCGCTTTAACTGACAATTGCGCGGTCGTGCGATGTTGTACCCAAACAAAATTTGCGTCCTTTTTTTCCCACAAATAGAGCTTTCTTTTGGTGGTATTTAATCACCTCTGCATCATTTCTGATCACCACTATAAACAAAAGAAGAGCGACAATTTTGCAAAAAAAAAACAAATTTCTTACTTTTTACTGAAATACAAATCAAAAAAAAATATAAAAAAACATTTTTTTCATCGGTTTTGGCCGATTTATATTCTTCCTCATATTTTTGGTTAAAAAAAAATCGCAATCGGCGTTTATTGATTGGTTTGCGCAAAAGTGGCCGCATTTACAGATGATGAGAATTTATTTCTGGGGTTTTTACTTTTTACTAGTAATGGCGGTGATCTCCGATTTTTAGCGGTACTGCGATATTGCAGCGGACATGTCGCACCATTTTGACACTTTTTTTGGGACCAATGACATTTATACAGTGATCAGAAATTTAAATGTCCACTAATTTACTGTATAAATGTCATTGGCAGTGAAGGGGTTAACCTGCAGGGGGCGATCTAGGGGTTAAGTGTGTTCCCTGGACGTGTTGTAACTGTGGGGGGACTGGGCTACCATGGGCATAAGAGATCTAACTGATCCCAGTGACAGGGATCAGTAGATCTCCTATGCCCCCACTAACAGGCTAAACACGGCGGTTCCCCATTCTTTGGCTGTGGCTGCTCATCGCAGCTCACCAGTGGACATCGGGTCCACCCGAGCCGCGGGCACACTTCGTACCGCAGATCGCCGTTTTTTTACGGCGATTCGCGGTACACATCCACACTGCCGCCATGAATATACGTAGGCAGTGTGGAAGTGGTTAATTAAGCTTGTGAACACCCTATGCCAGTGTTTCTCAACTCCAGTCCTCAAGGCGCCCCAACAGGTCATGTTTTCAGGATTTCTCTCAGATGAAAAGGCTGTGGTAATTACTAAGGCAGTGAAGCTAATCAAATCACCTGTACAAAAATAATAGAAAGCCTGAAAACATGATCTGTTTGCGCCTTGAGGACTGGAGTTGAGAAACACTGCCCTATGCACATGGGGACAGGGACAGAGACGGTTAATAAAAAAAAAAATATTTCATTACGCTTTAGTTTTTAATTTTTTTTTGTTTAACTTAACTCTATTGCACGAATCACAAGGGGACTGGCAAACCCCTTAATATGCAGGTGACAGGTGTTTTTAAAGGGACACTAAATGATATCATTATTTTCCAAAAATAATCCACTACTTAAAGGCAGAAGGTTTTTACTCTTAATGCATATAAAAAGATAGATAGATAGATAGATAGATAGATAGATAGATAGATAGATAGATAGATAGATAGATAGATAGATAGATAGATAGATAGATAGATAAAAAGCCTCTAAAAGCGTGTCCAACGCCTTATCTTTTTCATCCTCACTGGAGCTACAATGACTATCACTGGGGCCTGGAAGCAAACCTTTGTCTCTTTCCAATCTGCGAAAAAGAAAAATTTCCTGGATAATGGCCCAGGAAAAGACAGTAAGCGTGCTTTTAGACTCCACTCTGAAATGTGAGGCCACTCTGATACATGCATATCCCCTTGGTTCCATAGGTTTTTCACTTTACCTCCTCTTATGGGCAGGAGTCTCCTCAGCGGTCACTAACTCCTTGAACTTCTTCTCTCTTCTGTTTTCTTTCTTCCTTTTCTTCCCTTGTCCTCTGCCTTTTTTTTTCTTTCCCTGCCTAACTCTTTTTGCCCTAGATGCTTAGGGATCTTTCTCTTTTCTTTGTTCCTCAATAGTTACCCAAGGCAAACTGTTAACTGTACAGGACCATAAAAAAAAACTTTGGCAGTGTTGTCTCCCAGCCCAGGATACAGCTTGATGCCAGATGGGGTGTCTGGATGTGTTAGGTAGGGATGGGCTGAACGGACCGCTGTTCGGTTCGCACCAGAACTTTTGAACACCGTGAAAGTTCGGCCCCGAATAGCGAACCCCATTAAAGTCAATGGGACCCGAACGTAAAAAATCAAAAGTGCCCATTTTGAAGGCTTGTATGCAAGTAATTGGGCATACAATGGTTATAGGGGTTCAGGTCCTGCCCTGGGGGACATGTTTCAATGAAAAAAAAAGTTTGTGAAAAACATAATTTTTAATTGAGCAGTGATTTTTTGATTTTTAAAGTGAAAGCATAAAAATGAAAAATTCCTTCCAATGTAGTGCCTGGGGGGGGGGTCCCCTTAATCTACCTCTAAAGTGGCAGATCTGTACCATATCTAGAATCTGCTGCAGCAATAATTGCATTTATAAAGCCCAAAAAATGACATTTTCCCTGCCTTTATTTTGCTCAGCAACAGCTGGGGAGCCAGTGTGAATGATGAGTCCACAATGTAGTGCTCTGGGAACAAGATTAGAGATTTTTTGGATAAATTCTGGTGTCACCTTGACTGGATGGAAGTAACGGGTGCGGAAAAATTGGGCTTTGGGCATCAGTGGTGCCTTCACACCATAACCCTATAGAGGTCCTCTTCATGAAGGCAAAAATTGGCCTTTCTGTAAAAAAAAATTGCAATGATATGCACCTGTCAAACAGGTGCAGAGGAATTGGTCTTTGAGTGTTGGTGGCGCCTTCCCACCGTAACCCTTTGTGCCCCTTTTGTGTGACTCTTAGGTGCTCTTGCCAATGGGCTGAGTGGTTGGATTTTAAATGCCTTGTTAAGCATGTGTTACCCAAATGGCTGGTGTTTTTGCCATGTTTGATGTGCCTGAGACACAGTTTGCAGATAGCAACAGTGCGATCTGCTGCAGATGTACTGAAAAAAGGCCCAGACAGCTGAGCTTTAGGAAGTGGGCCGGGAGATAACAGCTGCAGAATGTGATGAAATAGGGTGGCTGCTCTCTGCTCTTTCTTGATGTCAGCTTCCTTGGGGTTGTGCCTCACCTTCAGTTTCCTCCTCTGCTCTATCTGGCAGCCAAGTCGCATCAGTGACCTCATCATCATCATCTCCATCTCCTCCATCTTCATCATCATCATTACCACTTGAGGCAACTTGGCAATACGCTGTGGCTGGGGGAACATAATTGCCAATTTGTCTACCAGTGTTCTCCCCTCTCTCTAGGCTCATGTTCCTGTCATCCTCAATCTCAGAACCAACATCTGAATCCAGTAATGGCTGAGCATCATCAAGGAGCAAGGGGCTTACACTGTGGTCAAATAACTCAGCTGACTCCTCCATGGCGGATGTTGAGGCTATGGCAGGGATAGATGTGGACAAGGAGGCAGGTTTATCCACTCTGGCAACTGCAGGGGACTGCACACTTGTCTCTGCTTGCGTGACTGAGGATGAGGAGGATGAGGAAGGTTTAGGTTTAGTAAGCCAGTCCACCACCTTCTCTGCATGCTGTGAGGAAATGATGCCCTGCCTGAGGACTGACCACCATGTCCACCTATGCCTGTGGACACATTTGTTGATGGCCCCCTTACAGTGACAAGGGAACATCTGCCTCTCCTTGCTGTCCTCCCAGACCTTATTGGGAGGGAGGGGGTGGTGCTTATTAGAAAATGTAAAGGAGAAGTGGAAATTTGTACGTAGATGCACTTTAATCAATGTAAAGTGTTTGGTGCACTTTAATTTGAGTACTCACACTACACAGGCACACTCCACGGATACACTATAATATACTGCAATATAATGTGTCACACATACAGTGACACACAGAACTATATGGTGTTAAACTGGCAGTAACACACACAGAAGTAAATGGAGTTAAACTGGCAGTAACGCACACAGAACTATATGGTGTTAAACTGGCAGTAACGCACACAGAACTATATGGCGGTAAACTGGCAGTAACGCACACAGAAGTAAATGGCGTTAAACTAGAAGTAACGCACATAGAACTATATGGTGTTAAACTGGCAGTAACACACACATAACTATATGGCGTTGAACTGGCAGTAACGCACACAGAAGTAAATGGCGTTGTACCGGCAGTAACGCACAAAACAATATGGCGTTATTCTGGCAGTAACGCACAAAACTATATCGCATTAAACTGGCAGTAACGCACACAGAAATATATGCCTTTAAACTGGCAGTAACGCACATAGTACTATATGGCGTTAAACTTGCAGTAACGCACACAGAAGTAAATGGCGTTAAGCTGGCAGTAACACACACAGAAGTAAATGACTTCAAACTAGCAGTAAGGCAATCAAATAGACGGTGTTCAACCGTCACTACACTGACGCTATCTGAACTGCCCCTACTCTAGCTGCACAATATGTAAAGCTGAATGATAGTCCTCCTCACTACACTCACACTATCGCTAGACTGACACTAAACTAATATTCTACACTGACAATTGAAGTACAATAGAACAGTATAGCACGCTAACTAACTAATAGCACTGAAAAAAGCCCTGTTCTATCTCTCTGCAGCCAAATTCACACTGAAAATTGCTGCCATTGAAAGAATACTTTTATACTGTGGACCGGGAATGAGCCATGATTAGATAAAGTCATGATGACAGTGTCCAATCATGACTCTGACAGTACTCTGTGCCCTGATTGGCTGAAGCTTTCACTGCTTCAGCCAATCAGGGCTTGCAATGCACTGTTCAGTGCCGCATTGTATTTTGCTTGGTTCAGGGGGCCGAACAAACGTTCAAATGACCCGTTTGTTCGGATGTTCCCCGAACGACCGAACAACAAAAGTTCAGCCCAAACTTATGCTCAGGCCTAATCATTCGCCCATCCCTAGTGGTAGGCAATACCCTGACCTTCTGAATAGTACTGTTATGGCATCTACAGTTCCAGCTCAAATGTAACTCCTGATTTGTCTAGGTAATTATATAAGCAACCCTTCATTTTATGTCCTAATGTTTTTCAGTGGGCAAATTTGTCTTCTTATCCTTCTGTACCTTTGCACAATGAGAAATCCTAATAAAAAATATTGAAAGTAAGATAAAAAGCCTTCTGTTTGCAGCAGTCCCCCTCTGCCCCCTAATACTTACCATAGCGCCATCTAGATCCAGCGATGTATCTCAGCTGCCCAGGACTAGCCTCCTCATTGGCTGAGACAACAGCACAGCACCGTTGACCTAATCCACGTGAGACTGATGTAAAAACAAAAGTATTTGTAAAAAAGCGGCGCTGCTAAATATTAAGTCCAGAAAAAAGCAGTGCATCAAGGAGTGAAAGAATTCCGGCCGTTTTGTTCACCGTCACCACACCCCGTGGACAATAGGGGGATGCCCCCTATGTGGAAAGACTCACCAGCAGGTGGCCAATAATAAGCCCAGCAGCTAGATTGCACAGGTAATTCTCATTCACCACTCTTATCACTCAGTACAGCAGACAGCTTGATGCAAATGGAATAGCAAACAACCTCTTGTGCAGATAGGATATTTCCATAATCCAGAGCTATGCCCGCCTGTAACCACCTATTCTCTGTTTAGCTCCTCACAGGACACAGAGGCAGCAGTGGGAGTCATTAACTTTTGCTTCTGTTTCCACGGCACAGACAGGATCCACAACACAAAGTTCCTTGAACCACTCAGACATTCAATGGTCACGCACGTATTACAACACTGGTGGTGGGTATAGTATGGGTAAGAGTTGGCGTCGCACAGAAACGGCCATTTTCCCGGTTAGTAAAGGGCAAAGTCAGGAGCCAGGCAGAAGGAAGGACAATCCAATAATAGTCTGAGTCAGCAAACCAAGGCAGGGATCCAAGGGGTATTCCAGAAGGCGGTGTCAGGGACAGGCAGGGTCAGCAAAAACGGTTAGCGTAATCCAAAGCAGAGGTCCAAAAAGCATAGTCAGAAACAAGCAGAAGTCAGCAATAGTCAAACAGGAAGTGGAACCATATACTGGCTCCCGATGCTGTCAATCAAAGTCAGTCAGCCAATGAGGAGAGAAAGGGGGTGGGGCTGGTCACAGCTCCATGTCTGAATGGACACAGGGAGTAGTGGCTCGGCTCGGGGGGTCGCCATATCAAGCTGCTTGCCCTGTGGGGCACTCAAAAGGAATGAGGGGCCAGGAGCACGGAAGAGGGAACCGAGAAGAGGAGGATCTGGGCTGCTCTGTGCAAAACCACTACACAGAGCAGGTAAGTATAAAATATTTGTTATTTTTAAGTAAAAAAAACTACACTTTACAATCACTTTAAAGTGTTTTTTACCTCAGGATTTCATATTCCTGATATGCTCTACCATGTACTTTTATGAAAATGTTTCCTGTTCTCTTTGTATTGCTTCCTTTGTGAGAAATCCCTGGTGTTCCTTTCAGTCCCTCTGCTTTCCTATTAGAAACTGACTACACTAAAGCTGGAGAACATACTGTTGCAGCGTTGCCAACCATCAATATTTTTATTGGCAGCCAGCAAAAAACAGGACTTTTCAACTGGCAGTATATGGAAGTGACAGGAAAAGGTTGCACAGTTCCAGTCTGAAGTCGGCTGAGATAATTCGAGTGCCTGCTACAGTGTGTTTGAGTGGTGCCAGCTGGGTGCAGGTCTGGTGGACGCAGTGCCTGAGTGTATCGAGTGATGTCATGGTGCAAGGAAGCCAAGCAGAGCAGTTGAAGCGTTGTCTGCAGGACAAGAGAAAAGCAAGCCCAGGGTGGGACTGTTAGTGCTGTTTGAACTGGAGTGGACTGAAGGGACCACCTCACATGGAGAGAGACTGTCACTGGGACTCAGGAAGGGACGTGTCATGTCGGTGAGATGTCATCATCATCTGCACACTGCTGTCATTGTCACTGTGAGAGTCTATTTCATGTGTGTGTGCCGCCCATTCTATTTTCTTACCCTCCTGAGTCCTGTCCCTAATCTACTTACTTAGAATATCGAAGAAAAAAAAAAGTTTTGTGCTTCAATATCTACCTTAAATCACCATAAATCACATTGCTAATTGCATATTATAGTTGTGTGTAGCCTAAATACTGAAATTTGCACTTAAAACTGTAATTGTGTAACTTTTGGAAATGCTAGTAAAAACTTGTCTGTGCCAGTAAATTGTGGATGTCATGTCAGAAAATTTCAATCTGGTAGGCTGGCAACACTGTACAGGGGTTAGTTTTCTAGCTATAGTCATTCACTGGAAAGTTCAGTGTACTGTTGTTGCTCCTCCCCTAGACCTTATTCAGCTGAGAACAGAGGGAATATGGCCACTTATAAAAAGGGGAAAAAATTTATTTATATATTTTTTATATTTATACACAAATGGTTTGCCTTTCACTTCTATTTTAAACTGAACGGGTTGTTTTATAAGGTGATCATTTACAATTACGTTAATGGACCTGTAATCTAATTTTAATAACATTGTTTTTTACTGTGCTTTTCTTTCTCATTGTAACATCCTCATGAGCTCCTAAACCTGTCCTTCGCCTCTCACTTTTGTTTTTTTTTGAATGAGCAGGGCAGGTAAGTTGCAGTCATGTGCACTGCTCTATGCACGCTACATATCCCATAGTACATAAACCCTAGTCTATCCCAGGAATGAGCAAGAGAGGGTGGTTATGTTTCAACAAACAGTTGGACCACAGAAAATGAATTTAGCCACCTTCTACCATAAAGTCAGATCACTGCAGCAAAAAAAAGAATTTGGAGATTTGGAAGAGGCTGAGAGCAACTGAATATTTTTAAACTAGAGCTCTGAACCTGGAAGTGCTCTTTGCGTTTATTGGTTATGACATGGAGTAGTAAGCTCTCATGGTAGATTCATTTATACAGTGAGTAGAGTTGAGCGAACCCGGACTGTGTCTGGGACCCGGACCCGGACCCGGACTTTTCAAAAAAAGTCCGGGTTCGGGTCCGGGGTTCTGGTAATTTTAATGAAAAACCTTAAAAATGCTGTAAAAAAGCACAGGAAGGTCCTAGAGGTCTGCAAAAGGAAGGAAAATGTGGGTAAGGGTGGGACAAGTGCCCTACAAAGAAATGGGGACAGGGAAATAACTTTAAATATTTTTTTAAAAATAAAAACATAAAAAATGCAAAAATGGAGATCATCTTCAAAATGGGTCTGTTCTATTCTATTTCCAGATGTATGAAGAAAAGATGTAATGTGTGAAGAACATCTTTTCTAGGCAAAGAAAAGATGTTGTGTGTGAATAAAAGATGTGCAAGCATTAGTCGAGATCAAATTTTTATAAGTCAACGAGAGTCGGAGAAGGTTTAGAGGTTTAAGAAAAAAAACGACGTCACTAGACTGAAATACCATCTTCCACCGATTTAAGTAAAAG
>BLSH010019869.1:697439-726859 GCA_018402905.1 Glandirana rugosa
GATACACACATTTTGCAGAACAGTGATATGGGTACTCCCGGCTTATTTATACTTTTTTGACACAGTTTGAAGATGATTTTAGAACAGTTCCATGGCCTCTAATGTTAATTAATACTTTTCAGACCCATTTTGAAGATGATCTCCATTTTTGCATTTTTTATGTTTTTATTTTTTTAAAAATATTTAAAGTTATTTCCCTGTCCCCATTTCTTTGTAGGTCACTTGTCCCACCCTTACCCACATTTCCTTCCTTTTGCAGACCTCTAGGACCTTCCAGGACTATTTTACAACATTTTTTGTACCTAAAAGTCCGGGTCTCCATTGATTTCAATGGGGTTCGGGGTCCGGGACAAAGTTCGGGTTCTGTCCGGACCCGAACCCGGACTTTGTCCCGAAGTTCGGCCGAACCAGCAGAACCCGGACTTCTAGAAGTTCGCTCAACTCTAACAGTGAATCCATGGCAGACAGGAACTATTTTTAAGGGCTTGGTAGCCCACTTTTATTAAAATGGCAGAAAGCAAAACAATAGTCCAACATAAGGTTTCCCACGCAGGCGTTCCTCTCCAGCTTCAGCAGAATACAAACATTGGAAAATGCACCTGGTTCATGAGCTCACTTTGCTTCAACTGCAGTACCATGCTGCACCTCTTACATCTCTTTGCCTGTGTTGTCCAGCTCTCCTGGATACTTGGCTCTCTAGCTTTTATTTACAGCACCTCACTGCACGGCCCACCCCTGGCCTATGGATTGGGGTTCTCTTGACACACCAATAGGAGCCGACCTGACTCCTGAAACTGAGACACATTTGTCTTTAGGCTTCTGGCTGGGCCCTCTGACCCCTCAATAAAACCTTCCATCTCCCTCACTGGGAGCAGTCTCCAAACTGGGAACTCTGAGCTATCCTCTGACCTGAGTATATATAATGATCTTGCACACCTGTGTACTGCCAGGTTGCAGGTGTCTAGCAAAACCCAGACACAGGACTGAATGTTGCAATCCAGAACTATGGAATCCAAACAAATCCAAATACACAGCTTTCTCTGCCCAGAAACACTAGTCTAGAACATCGTATTTACCCTAAATGCAACTCCTGTATCACATTTCCCTATATTCTCACAGTGACAGAGACTTGACGTGTCACAGGTACAATGAATCAGTCATGGTTGCCTGACATCATGTGTTAGCATGGTTTACATGTTCGCGTCACTCATAGGAGGCAGAGCATTGGATGCTATCTTGGGCAGACTGAATGAAAGTACTCTTCTTGTAGCTGTGTCATTTCAATAATAGGTGAGCTGTGAGCAGTGACAACAGTAATCTGTTTGTGAGCAATGACAACAGTAATCTGTGAAATCAGTGACAACGGTATTCTGTGTGAGAGCAGTGACAACAGTAATCCGTGAAAGTGGTGACAACAGTAATATGCATGCATAAGGATGCTGTTCAACTATTTAGATGGAGGAAGCATCGTACTTAGATTGCAATTGTCTTTTGCCACACTGTGTGCCTGTATGTGACCTCCACTGCTGGATACTGGATACTTACCTTTAATTTACTCTATTTATGACTTATATTGAGAAGACAATTGCTGCACATGACTCTCTGCCGATTCAGGAGTGCAGTCAGGGGCGTTCTTTGTTACCCTGGCAATGCCTATGCAGCTGTATACAAGCCTGCCCATCAAGGCAGACAAATCACTCTAAACCCAGCTAGATTTAAAGCAGAGTTCCACCCAAAAGTGGAACTTCTGCTTTAAGGGACGGTGACCCCCTGACATGCCACAATTGGCATTTAATTTTTTTTGGGGGGGGGGAATCGGGGACCCTGTTTTCACAGGGTCTCAGGTCCCACTTCCTCTCCTGGTGCTGCGGAGCCAGTAGGAAGTTCACCTCCCCCCTCCCACATGGCAATCTTCTCATCCCAGGTCCCAGAAGATACTTCCACCATGACTTGCGTATGCGCAGTGCACGGCCGGCTTTGAAGCCAAAGCCGAGCGCCCACACTTGTGATTCTAGCACCGCATGGCGGAGGAAGAGAAGAGCAACGCTGTGGGCGGCTGCATCGCTGGAGTCTGGGACAGGTGAGTGTCTGATTATTAAAAGTCAGGAGCTACACTATTTGTAGATGCTGACTTTTAATAGGGTGGAACTCTGCTTTAAATAACTACACCCTAGGACAGACTCAGCTGATGCATTCGGCAGACAGTACCACTGCTGAAAGTGACCAATTCAAATAAATAGGGGGACACTGCAACTGTCTCACAATGCACATGATTTTACCATGGCAATACCTTATTTATGGGTTAAAATAGGCTGTGAAGAGGAGATGACTTATCGGATCCTCACCTCCTGTCAAGTGCTGCTGTAAAGCGATCTGTGGTCGCACATCTAAACCTTATCTAACTATTTTAAAAGCAGAGCTAAACTTACCTTTCCTTCACTGGCCCGTTTTCCTCACCAGCGCTGGCATCTTCTACTTTGTGTCAGTCTTTGGCAGTCTTCATTGACCATTGAGGGATGACATCATTCTTGCACATGCTCAAAAGTGTAGTCATTCAAGTACACCGGTGTTGTGCCAGATTGTGAACTGACCTATGCTAGTACTTCTGCAGGTCAGTATACATTCCAAAGAAGACTGAGTCAGGTGGGAAATGATTATTGCAGACGGGACATTACATGTCTCTTCTGCAATAAAGAGCCTGCCTGCTCACAGTTTTTTGACAGCAGAACTTTAGTTCTGCTTTAATCATCTAAACCTTCAGTTGTTTGTCTATGTGGCTTCATTGTTATCTTCTGAAATACTGTAAGGCTTAGATAAGCATCCTTCTTCTATAGTTACTGAAAAGTAGAACTATCCAAGCTTTAAATGGCAATTATTTCTGTTTTATAACCTCATTCCTGTTTTATTCTCTCTTTGCAACAGTAATTGCTGGCACTACCATTATGTACCTTATTTACATTTGTGTAGCAAGAGTGCAGGGGATGATGAGTTTAACATAAGAAGGATTACTTATTGCATGAAGTACAGCTTCAAAATAGGTTTAACAAGCTTATGCCGATAATCATATAAAAGGATTAAAGTGAAGCATGTCTGCAAAAGTGTGTACACTAACATTGCTGGTATAGTGCAGGTGATTTTTAGTGCCTGAGATATCTGCCCTTGTCATTAAATCAATTCCTCTGTACACGAGGAAGAACTTGGATGCTCAGTCCAAGCTGTATGGAGTCTCTTTGACTATTTTCCAAGCCTGAATTTAAAATGTATTTCCACTTTTGCAGTCTAATTTGAGGAAACTCTCCAATATGTTAGTTCTGTGTTCCCATTCACACAGCATACATTTTTTTAATTATATTTTTTTACCATGTAAATTTTCCTTAGGAGAAAGTGTCATGGTAGACTGCAAGCATTTCTCAAGTTCAGTGTGATCTGACCCAAAAGATAGGCTTAGGGATATGGTGCACTCCCTCTCATTAAAATACAATAAAGAAGCCCTAATTTGATAATATTTAAAGTGGTTGTCAACTTGTGACAACCACTTAAACCTACAGGCAAGCCTATAATAAGGCTTACCTGTAGGTGCCATGCATATCCCCCAAACCTGCACGGTTCAGGAGATATACAGTGTACTAGCTGTGCCGACGTCATTTCGACACATGCGCAGTGAAGAAACGGCCTCTGTGCCATTTCTTCCCTGTGATTGCGCCGTGACTGGCAGCTCCCGCACGGGAGTGACGTCACGCGACTCCGGACAGTCACAGGGCCGGAGATCACGGCCCCGGAAGGAAGAGGGGCAGAATATGGACGCTGCCAGCACAGGGGACAGTGCTGGATGTCTTAGGCTTTGTTTGCAGGTAAGTGGCACATTATGGGCTACTATGCGATGCATAGTAGCCCATTATGCATCTACTTTGCAGGGGAATACAGAGGAAGTAAACCCAATCTGGGTTTACTTTCTCTTTAAAGGATAATTAAACCCAAGAACAAAAATGCAATGCATTGCAGCTTACAGTCCTTTCAGGTTCAGAACATTTTACACATCTATAGAAAATACCGGCTGATCTTGCCAGAAATGCATTGTCCTTGTCACTTCCTGTGAGCTGCGCCAAGGAATATCTTCCTTTCTACCTATCATCTGTAAACTACCAATTGCCATGCCCTTTATGTACTGTGATGAAGAGATACAGACATGTTTATAGTCCATATCATTTATAACTGATGAGGTGAGATCTGCCAGCACAGTGTTGGAGCTTTCAGAAACAAGCTTCTACAAAAGGTAAGCTGCAATAACTGTTGGCACTATATAAATCCTGTATAATAATAATAATAATAATATTTAAATAAATCAAAAAAGAACAGAGAGTGGGACTTTGAGTGAGACGCACAATGGATAATAAATAAGTACTTAGATATGAAAAATAGTGTTAATCGATTTTTAATTGTTAGATATATATGTATAATAATACTATAATATAAATTTGAGACCATGCTCTAGAATAAATATATATATATATAACACTGTGCAATTCACATTGCAGTAAAATATCATATGCATACAAACATGTTCACAAATTTCCCATTGCACATAGCCAAATAGGTAACCATGATGACTATTGAGATCTTGAATACATCAGCAGAAGTCTCATATCAAATAGTGTTGATTATATAAGCAGGGGTCTCATATCAAAAAATATATATTTTTGTCTTTGTACAGCACATGAAAGGATAGGACTGTTCATAGCTTGACGCACGTTTCGTGACTTAATGGTCACTCTTCAGGAGCAAGCCTATCTATGATAAAAAATAAATATGTATAGTTCAAAATTGTAGCATATGAGACAAGGATCTCTAAGCACATAAAAGTTAAATTAAAAAAATATATTAAACCACCAATGCATGAAACTTACAAGATCATCAAAGTGCTAGGAGTGAGATGCCCATGCCTGGAAACGCATGTCAGCCGGGATCACCATTGCCGGGAGCTCTGGGGGCTACCAAAGACTGCATCAAACCACAAAGGGCAGCATCCACAGTGGACATAAATAATATTTAAATATTTAAAGGTATGGGAATATGTAACAAATATAAAGTAAGCTGCAAAATAAAAATACAATTTAAGCTAACGCTGTTCTCAACCTGTTGCCCCTCAGACCTCTCTCCTCACACCCTGTAAGTACTCCCAGTAGTGATATATTCCTTTTTTATACTTTCCTTTTTTCTAAAGTCTTCTGACTGGTCACAAGACATCTCCCTATTTTCAGTCAGAACCTGGTGGTTGGCTGTCTTCAATGATACAGAGAGCAGCGCTGATACAGTGAAAGGTGTGGAGTGGGGCAAGAATTGTCCCCACTCCCCACACCTATGGGGCAGAGGCAGACATTAAGTAAATGGTGGTTAAGCTAATTCACATACTTACCTTCTATTGGTGGAGTGGAATGAATTTTTCAAATCAGCTGGAGCACGAACTGTCACCCATAAAAAAAAAATTGTCACATCAGTTGCAGTCGGCAGTAGAAGAAGAAGAAGGCACATCACATCACATGGGGCTGTTTACATGAAATCCACATACAAAGCAGTTCAGTTAGGGTTTTCTTCAGCATATGGAGAAATAATAAATAATAATATAAAATATATATACACACACACACTTGCAATCAGAAATATTCAACCCCTAAAGAGTTTTAAGAATTTATAAATAAAAATCTTTTCAAAGTGCAGGATTCTGCTTTGGATGGCTTCTTGTTGAGTTTAGTGATACATAAAATCAACACAGAAAATGTATGATGTAGTATTTGTGTGTAACAGTATATTTTGTTAAGATCGCCATGTCACAATTGTTCAACCCCTATATAATATTGTTGTTTCTAAAGCTTTCTGACAGTTTTTATGGCCTGAAGTGGAGCTGAAACTCTCACAATTTCATCAAGGGCCCTTAACAACTTAGTCAGGACAGCTAAGAAAAACCCCAGTGTGACTGCAAGACTGCTACAGGATGACATGATGAAGGCTGGTACAAGTGCTTAAGTGGCAACTATAAGACGTGCACTGAATAATCAAGGACTTCATGGCCGGACCCCAAGATGCACTCCACTCTTGACCTCAAGGAACATCAGGAGTCGACTAGAATATGCCAGGAGGAAATTGGACAAAACTACAGAGTTCTGGGAGACAGTTCTATGGACTGTTGAAACCAAACTGGAACTTTGTGGACATATGGACCAGCGGTAAGTCTGGCGTGCAAAAGGTCAGGCTTATGACCAGAAGAATACCATCCCCATGGTCAAGTACGGAGGTGGGTCAATAATAATGAGGGGCTGTTTCTCTGTGGCAGGAACTGGCAATCTTGATTGTGTACCTGGCATCATGGATTCCCAGAAATATCAGGTCATTTTGAAGAAGAACGTGATGCCTTCTGTTGACAAAATAACTCAAATATGTATCAATAAATATTGTTTGTTATTTCACGATTTTTTTTTTTTTCATTTATTTTCATTATCTTTCATCAGCATCACTGTATTGTCTATTGAGGTGAGGGGGTTGAATATTTCTGATTACAAGTGTGTATATATATGTATATATATATAATTTTTTTTTTCAGTTATTATATAGCATAAATTGGTCCGCCGTAACAGCAGTGCAGCTCTCTGTATCATTAACTGTATAATTGCCATGTATCAAAAAGAATTATGAGCAATTATGGTGCAGTTTTTTTTTTTTTTTTTACTTTTCTTTCAACCTAGCTATGTAACTATATGTAACTATATAAATACAGGCAGTCCCCAGGTTACAAACAAGATAGGGACTGTAGGTTTGTTCTTAAGCTGAATTTGTTTGTAAGTCGGAACAGGTAAATTTTTTAAGTGTAGCTTCAGCCAAAAAAAATATTTTTAAGCTTTTTGGATAGCATAGGGAAGGGTCAACACCCCTGTAATGTTTGTTTTGCTGTCTATGTTTCTGTTCAGAAGATTTCACCTTACTTCCTGTCTCAAAGATAATTGGAATGATAATTGGATGTTGAAAAATTTGGGTTGTTTTGGAAACAAACCTTGGTGATAAAGCATCAATGGAGACACCTTTTTCTCATAATACCTCTTACAGGAGTGAATTTTCCTTCCTAGGGGTAGATTTCCTCTCACTTCCTGTTGTCTACTTCCGTTTGTAAGTAGGAGTCGTTTGTAAGTCGAATGTTTGTAACTAGGGGACCATCTGTACCAGGAACTAAGCTAACTAAATCTAATTAAGACTATCTTAAACCTAAAAAACAAAAATGTAATATATTGCAGCTTACAGACTCTCAAATGTGGTGGCTGCATTCATTTTTTTTCTTCTCTTTTTATTTCACCTGGTGATCCTGCAAGTAGTGCATTCTCTTTCTTAGAGTGTCTCCTCTATTAATGGAAGAGCAATGGAGACACCCTTGGACAGCAGCATTGTCTGGAGACAGTAGCGTTAGATGGGGGCCCGGTCATCTGGACAGGATGGGAGGAGTGTAGAGCCGAGCGAGACGCCCCACACTCACTCCTCCACGCTGTGCTGCTGCGTGTCAGGCGGAGGAGCGACCTAGGCAGCCCCGTATGGAAAGCCGCCGGTGAGAGGGGCGGCTTGCACGGAGATGAGCGGAGGGCAGGGAGAGTGCACAGCCAAAGGAGAGGGCGAAGTCCGGAGCGACATGGAGTGTTGGACGGCTCCCGCCCCCCAATGCCTAGGACGCGGTAATTGAAGAGACCGGAAGAAGTGGACACGCAGAGAAAGAGCTGTACGGCAGGAGGAGCGCCAGGCCCCCAGCCATCCCCAGTCACCCCCAGCAATACTCCTCAGTGACAGCCCCAGCCAGTATCCTGTAAAGGATAGAGAAGATACCGGACCCCAGGGCCAGACACCTGGAGGGAAGAGCCATAGGGAGAGGACTCACCTCTGGCGGAGACGGAAGGAAGATGAGAGAGGAAGCCTGCGGGGTGGTAGCTATAAAATGAAAATCTACCTATGTTGATGCTCCCCTTTTTTTGGTTCCCCCATCCTCCTATCCTTGCTTCCTGTTGAAGTATATTAGGAAAGATAACTTGAGAGAAGAGACTTTGTAAGCAGGACTGGGAACGAGGGCTTAGCCATTCATTTGGATTTGGCTTTGGTTTCCTTGTGGTCTTTTTTTTCTTTTTTCCTTCTTTTTTTCCTCCCGTCAAACTCTTAAGCCCCTCTACCTCCCTTACTGGTGTCATTTTGGACAGTGACACAGGGTCCAAGGTACAATCAAGAAAACAGAAGTTGAGATTGATAAGGGTGGACTGACACAAGGGGCAGTAGAGGCTGCATTTGATACACAGATGGTGAAAACAGGAAAAGGAGGTGGAGGGTATTGGGAAAATTAGTGCAGTGCATATATAACGCAGGAGGCTTTTGCCCCCCCCCTGGATAAATACATAAAGGAGATGAGGGGCAAAACAAACAAAAGTATAAAGAGTAAAAGCAATCACCCAATAGGGAGCCCAGTGGGGATACAACGCTATTTGGCGGCCGAAACTAACAATATGGAGAACCAAAGAAGCCCAATAAGGGAAGAGGAGGGAGGAGGACCAGCAAAGGGGCAGGGAGCCTCAGGAATTAAAACAAGGAATACAGAAGGTACCCCTCCTGGAAGGGAGAAGATCCAAACTCTGAAGGCCCCAAAGATACAAGGTGGAGATACAAAGAAGAATGGGGGGAGTGAGTCAAGCCTCTAAAACGGAGAGGATAGAAGAGACACCAATCAGTCCCCTCCAAATGAAAGAGCTGCTGACAGAGATGTTAACCAAAATGGAGCTCTCCTTAAAGACAGATATAGCAGCAGCGAGAGGAGAAATTGGTCACATCCTGCAGAGAGTAGAGGAAGTGGAGGAAAGATTAGAGGCACAAGATCGTAGACTCGAAGAACTCGACAGAGAAGTGAAAACATTATAGAGGGTGAACAGAGACATAGCATACAAATTAGAGGACCAAGAGAACAGAAGCCGCAGGAAGAACTTACTCATAAGAGGTTTAACAGAAAAACATAAAGATGAGGAGTTAGCAGGAGTAATGAAAAGGCTCTTTAACCCGATACTGGAGAAGGGAACAGATGAAGAGGTGATGATTGACAGAGTTCACAGGGTTAACAGGTCCCAGCCCAGAGGGTCCGATACCCCACGAGATGTAATTATAAGATTTCACTATGCAGAAGAAAAAGCAAGAATTATGGAGAAAACCCGGAAGATGGAGAAAATAGTATATGAGGAGGAGGAATTGCAGGTGTACTTAGATCTGGCATCAGAGACACTCGCAAGACGAAGACTGCTCAAACCATTAACAGAGCACTTGAGGAAATCTAATATAATCTATTGGTGGGGTTTTCCGGCCTGTTTAAAAGGGAAGAGAGATGGCCGAACAGCAGTAATGAGGTTCCCAGAAGATTTGAAAGAGTTCTGCAAAAAGCTGGAAATTCAGGGTGGGAAGAGAAAACCCTCAAAGGAGGGAGAGGACCGGATGAAAGAAGATGGACACGGAAGGGAGGGAGGCGGGGGGAGGAAGGGGGAGATAGGTAAGGAGGGAAAAGGAGATTGGGGACATTCTGGCTTGCCATCCTTATCTTCTGGATAGAAGGAGGTCAATATAGAATTAGAAGGAAAGTATAAAGAGGTGGAAAGCTGGGGGAGAGGGGGTCAGGAGGGGTGGAGGAGACTGGGGAGGGGGGGCGGCGGGCGGGAAGACTCGGGTAATTCCTCCCAAAAGGTGTGGGTTAGAGGAGATACCAAGATTGGAGGGTTTCCAGATCCATGCAAGGGACAGAAGAGAGAAGAGCTGTCACTATGGGAAGGGGAGGGGGGAAGGGTGGGAGGTATAGAGGATGGGATCCCTCCCCTGGAGCAAGAGATGTGGAAGATAGGGGCGATTAGCATGCGAGACCCATGGAGAGAATAAAAATTATAACATATAACATCAGAGAATTGAATTCCCCAGAAAAAAAGTATAAAGTAAAGAGAGAATAGGAGAATTGGAGGTATAAAATAAACAGAGCATACTTAGGGGGGCAGGTAATATGCTTACAAGAGACGCATATTGCTCATGCCTCGGGAATAAGCTTAAGGTCTACTCAATTCCCTAATTGGTTCTATGGGGACTCATCCTCAGGACGAGCAAGGGGAGTTGCTATTGGGTTCAGCAGAGAAATGGTGTTTAAAGTAAAGGAACAGAGGGCGGATAGGGAAGGGAGATATCTGTTTGTAAAGGGGACTATGTGGAATGAGGAGTGGACCTTTGCGAATATATATGCTCCAAATAAAGAGCAGGAGGCCTTCCTGGGAAAAACTCTAAAAAAATTGGAGGAGTTCAAAGGAGGGCATCTGGTACTGACTGGAGATTTGAATTTATGTTTGGATCCACGGATAGACGCAACAGGGCACTCAAGACACAGGTCACCATATAAACAGAATATCATGAAGAAACTGCTGAGGGAATACCAACTGGTGGATGTATGGAGAATGAGCAATCCTGAAAGTCGAGATTATACCCACCACTGCACAGTACATAGCTCATATTCCAGATTGGATTATGTGCTAATAGAACATCGTATGATACCCATGGTGAAGGGAGCTAAAATTGGGGCCACCACAGTCTCGGATCACGCCCCGGAGTGGGTGCGTTTGGAGATAGGAGTAGAGAAAAGAGGGGAAAATACATGGAAGTTAAATGAGTCACTCATGCAGGACCCACAGATAGTAGAAACTCTAGGAAAGGAACTAGAAAGTTTTTTTGCTGTCAATGACACACCAGAAATATCCAGAACCCTCTTGTGGGAGACACATAAGGCCTACATAAGGGGGATCTTGATTAAGGTAGGGGCAGAAAAGAAAAAAGAATGGCTGGTAAGAATAGATACCTTATATAAGGAAATTCAGGAAACAGAAAAGCAGGTTAAAAGAAAGGAAAGCTTAGAGAGACAAGAGATACTTAGGAAGAAAAAAGAGGAGCTGGCGGAGCTGATAGAGGCAGACAGGAGAAGGGCAATTCCCCTGGCAATGAGGGATAAATACCAATAGGGAAATAGGTCAGGGAAGTGGTTGGCGAGAAGAGTAAAGGAAAAAAAAAGACTCAAACCTTTATCCCAATGATTAAAAACGAAGAGGGTGAGATAGTAAATTCCTCAATAGAGATAGCTAGAGTGTTTCACACTTACTATAGCAGGTTGTATAGGGTTAATAGGGCAGGAAATGAAAGGGGAAAGGAGAAAGAGGGCCAGGTATTCCGAGAATATTTAAAAGACCTGGGGTTAGCGAAAGCCCCCAGCGGGGAACTAAGCCAGCTGGAAGAACCTATATCAAAAGAGGAAATAAGGAACGCAATAAATAGTATGACCCAAGGGAAGAGCCCAGGCCCAGACGGATATACGATCCTATACTATAGAAAATTTCAGGAGATCTTGGTCCCAAGGTTGTGGGAATATTTCAATAAGTTAATGGAGGGAGAGAAAATAAGGAAAGAGTCATTGATGGCACATATAACCCTTATAGTAAAAGAAGACAAAGATCCAGCACTGCCAGAGAGTTATAGACCGATATCTTTAATAAACACGGACATGAAAATCCTCTCTAAAATTTTAGCAGATAGACTGAAACAGATTCTTCCAGAATGGATTCATGAAGACCAGACTGGGTTCGTGATGGGAAGGGAGGGAAGAGATAATTGCCTTAGGACACTGCTAGCTCTACAAGCAAGGGACAGAAGTGAAGCCCCAGTCGTACTCATGTCAATAGAGGCCGAAAAGGCATTTGACAGAGTCGACTGGGGCTTTGTGGGGGAAGTATTGAGATGCTTTGGAGTCCAGGAAAGGATGATGAAGTGGATCTCCGCCCTATATGCCCAACCGGTGGCGCGGGTGAGAGTGAATGGGAGATTGTCGCCGCCAGTGGAGTTGTGTAATAGAACGAGGCAGGGGTGCCCCCTCTCCCCGATCCTATTTGTGATGACTCTGGAACCTCTCTTGGAGAGGATACGGAGAAATGAGGGAATTAGGGGTATAAGAATCGGGGAGAGGGAACACAAAGTAGCAGCATATGCCGATGATGTTGTGCTATATATTACTGAACCAAGTACCACGATCCCCAAAATAATTGAAGAACTAGATCATTATGGAAAGTTATCAAACTTTAAAGTGAACACTGCTAAAACAGAGATATTGAACATCTCATGTCCAAAAAAAGAGCAAGAAAAGGTCCAATTAAAATATCCCTTTAAATGGCAACAGAAGGAAATGAGATATCTGGGAGTGAAGTTGACGGCGCCTGAAAGAACATTATATGTAACAAATTATATTCCATTATTAAACAAACCTAAGGAACATCTAAATAAACTGAGAAGGGCAGGCCTGACGTGGATAGGAAGAATAACGGCAGTTAAAATGTATACACTGCCGAGACTAATATATTTGTTTCAGATGATCCCTATTGCAATTCCGGCAGATTTTTAAAAAAAACTAAGAACAATAACATTAAAATACATTTGGGCCAAAAGACATCCCAGGGTAGCCTACACAACATTAGTGAGAGGTAGAGAGGAAGGAGGGCTAGCGGCCCCGGACTTTAAGAGATATTACCAAGCGGCAGTTATAGCACGCATAGCGGAATGGATCCATAATAAAGGCGATAAATGGTGGGTGAACATTGAGAAAACACAAAGTAAGGTGGACCTGGGGAAAATGGTCTGGATACCAAAAAAATTTTGAAGATTAGCAAACACCACAAATAGTATTACAAGGAACACGTTGAAAATATGGGACACAATAAATAAACAGTATAAATGGGAAAACAATGGCCCATTAATTCCGCTATTGAATACTGAATATTTTAAACCTGGGATGGAGGAGTACATGTACTTTAGTCAATGGGCAAAAAAAGAAAAAAAATAATCTTAAAAGATATTATGGTGGGGAATAGAATATTCACATATGAGGAGATAATAAAATAATGGGGTAAGAAACCACTAGATAGGTGGAGATACACACAGATACAGCACTTTACACAGACACTCACGCAACCCTTAAGGGGGACAGGGGAAATGAGGGCGATAGAGAAATGATTTAGTTCACCACAGAGCACAAAAAGGGGAATTTCAAAAATATACACGATATTGACAAAAGAAGCAGAACCAGAAATGCCACCCTATATAGGGAAATGGGAAAAAGAATTGGGGAAAATCCCAGAGGGAAGAGATAAGGAAAAAATCCTGAAGCTGGCTAGTTCAATCGGCAAGGGACCAGGGGACAAATGAAATGAATTATAAATTAATAGCCCGATGGTATAGGACACCCCAGAGGTTGTGAAGGAT
Organism: Glandirana rugosa; assembly: GCA_018402905.1. NCBI lineage: Eukaryota > Metazoa > Chordata > Amphibia > Anura > Ranidae > Glandirana > Glandirana rugosa. Next base: position 710,769 of record BLSH010019869.1, read on the forward strand.
AACCAGTGGGTCCCCTAATTGTTGGAGAGGGTGTGGAACACTGGGCACCTTTGCACATCTATGGTGGGACTGCCCCAAAATAGTGGAATATTGGAAAGAGATCATTGGAATAATAAATAAAATTACAGGGAAACAAATAGAAAGGGAGGCATAGGAATGCTTGTTTCATGCAACAAAGGGCTCGATAAAGGAGTATAAAAATACGCTGGTCCCGTTCCTTTTGAACGCAGCAAAGAGCCTGATTCCGGGTCAGTGGAGATCCCCAGAGGCCCCAAAGTGGAAGGAATGGATGGGTAAAGTAGAGTGGATGAGGAAGATGGAAGGATCTATATGTAGAGAGGAGGATGCTTTAGTTAAACATCAAAGTATATGGGAGAAGTGGGAGGAATTCAAAAGAGAAAAAGACTATGGATCAACCATGGGCTGAAGAGGTTAATGGGGAATAAGAAAAGAGAAAGAGTAAGGAGAGGGGGGGGGTAGGAGGGGGGAGGGATATGGGTAAGAGATAAGAGAAGAGAGGGGAGGAAATGTGAAGATATGGAGATAATGTCCCCTCTCCAGTTTTTCCGTTACGCTTCGACTTTTTCTAAGCAATTAAAAATAATAAAGGTTAAAAGAAAAGAGTACCACAATGATGAGACAAAAGCCATAACCTGCCGATTTTTCTTTTCTCGAAGGACAAGGTGAGAGAAAAAAGTGGAAACAAAAAAAGAAAGGGACGGGGAAGGCAGTCTCTGAGGTGGAAAAAAAAAAGTAGTGTTAGATGGACTAGTAGATTTAGATGGTCTTTATATAAATGACTAACAAATGAAAGCTTAACACCCACTTTTTAAGATGTTATAAACACCGTTTTTTTTTTCCTTTGGGATAAGGTTTTACATAAATTAATAAAAGCTTACCATTGTAAGCACCCCTACAGTTTGTGTTAACCATCTAACTGCCACTTTAGCTGCAAGTATAAAAACTAAGTTACAGGGAGGACCCAGAAAAACAAAGACAGCTTTGGGAATACTAGTGACAAACTGCATCCTAGATGTAATTTTTTATTTTGACTTTAAATACCACTTTAAGCAAGACCAAAGAGTTCAGTCACATAGGTGCTAAATGCAGTACACTAGGCTTGACCATGTTTCATAGTAAGCAAGGCTACATGAGCCATTACTGAAAAAATTCAACTCAGGAAATTCAGGGTAGTCAGAAGTCATTATCTGCATACTTGGCTTGGTTCAGTGACACGGGGAGGTTTATTTACTAAAGGCAAATCTACTCTGCACTACAAGTGCACTACAAGTGCACTTGGAAGTGCAGTCGCAGTAGATCTGAGGGGTACATGCAAGGAAAATAAAACAACATTTTTGCTTGTACATTATTAAATGATAAAATCAGCAGAGCTTCCCCGTCATTTCAGATCTTCCCCTCAGATCTACAGCGACTGTACTTCCAAATGCATTTCCAAATGCACTTGCAGTGCAAAGTGGATTTGCCTTTAGTAAATCAACCCCATAGTATTGAAGCAAGAGGGTCAACTAGACAGTCAGACAAGTGGCTTTTGCAGAATGAGACCTAGCAAAGGTCACCTCCATGTCTCCTTTCGAAAAGATACTTTGGGACCCATTCACACCTCTGCATGCATTAATATAATTTCCATAATGGTAGGCAATGCATCATGCATGCATCGGTGCATATTTGTGCCATTCATTTTAAACGGCACCCAAACACACTAAAGCAATGCACCTCCATCCTTTCAATCTCCAAACGTTCATAGTGTTGGGATGAATTGCTTTTGTTGATTGTGTTTTATAAGCAAAATAAAAACAAAAATGGTGTATTCTTCTGATAGCAGAGACGGCTCTGGGACTCTCAAAGGCTGATGTATGCAGGGCTGAGAAGATTATACTGTTTGATTTTATTGTAAAACTGTATATTGATCTCATGCTGGCTGCTGGCTAACTGGATATTATGTATGTGAAATATGGTTATGCTAAATAAAAAAAAGCAATGCACCTCTGATGCTTATGTGTTACAGCATATCTAAACTACATGTGCAGTGCGTTTCGTAATTAATCGAAATTCATCCAAATTTGCATCTTTCGGACATTTGGATGCATCCCAATTTTCGAAGAAAGAAATAATGAATTTCAACTAGTATGAAAGAAGTTATAGCAAAAATAAGGAATGAATTTTGCATGATTCATTAATTCGTTAAAGGTCTAATGAAACAAAAGGTCAACTTGGACTTAATCTTACAGTCCAATCAGCTGATTAATTTTGTGCTGGAGGTTGGTTTACTGGCGAAGTGCATTCCTGAGAACTGGGTGACAAGGGCGTTGTATTGTATTTGTGCATAGAAGAGATATTGTCCAGGTGTGTGTTAATAGATTCAATAAACAAACAACTTATCCGAATTATGAATCGTTATCCCGAATATAAATATATATATATATATATATATATATATATATATATATATATATATATACACACATACATAAATACCGAATTATCCGAAAACAGATCGATTTTGTTATAACGAATATTGATACTCTACAGAAATAACAAATTTCCGAAAACAAATTAACGTACCACAATGAATATAACAGAACAAAATTATGTATTTTAACCAGTTCAGATCCGCGCTATAGCTGAAAAACGGCTACAGCGCGGATCTGAATTGCCCGGACGTCCGTCCCATGGACGTCCGCCCTTGTGCACGCTCCCTGCATGCACTCGCAGCCTGCAGGTCTGTAACAGTTGCAGAACGGGGAACCGCCGATGTAAGCACGGCGGTTCTCCATTCTGTTAAGGGGGACATAGCAGATCCACTGATCCCTGTCACTGGGATCAGTTAGATCTGTTATGTCCCGACCAGCCGCGCCCTCACACCATTAGAACACATGCAGGGAACACAGTTAACCCATTCACTACCCCCTGCAGGTTAACCCCTTCCCTGCCAATGACATTTATACAGTAATCAGTGGACATTTAAATTTCTGATCGCTGTATAAATATCATTGGTCCCAAAAAGTGTCAAAAATGTCTGACTTGTCCGCTGCAATATCGCAGTCCCGATAAAAATCGCAGATCGCCGCCATTACTAGTAAAAAAAAAAAAATGTAAAAATGCCATAAATCAATTCCCATAGATTGTAGATGTGATTACTTTTACGTAAACCAATCAATATACGCCGATTGCGATTTTTTAAAAAAAATATGTAGACGAATATATATTGGCAAAACTGATGAATAATTTTCTTTTTTATATTTTTTTTGGATATTTATTATAGCAAAAAGTAAAAAGTATTGTTCTTTTTTCAAAATCGTCGCTCTTTGTTTGTTTATAGCGCAAAAAATAAAAACCGCAGAGGTGATCAAATACCACCAAAAGAAAGCTCTATTTGTGGGAAAAAATGTAAAAAATTTTGTTTGGGTACAACGTCGCACGACCACGCAATTTTCATTCAAAATGCAACAGCGCTGAAAGCCTAAAATTGGTCTGGGCAGGAGGGGGGTTTAAGTGCCCAGTAAGCAAGTGGTTAAGAATGAAAATGAAATGAAACGAAATTTTCCATTGTGCACAAGTCTAATCTCAACACACGACAATGCAATATCATGTGTTGCCATGTGGTATGTTGGGAAAAAAAATGCGTCTGTGTTTCTTTATATCCATTGTAGTGCATTGGCAGCCAATTTACATGAATAGGCAATTTACTTTAATGTGCAAATGCACCATAACTGACTGGAGAACAAAGGTGAAGCCTAGACACTACACAGAGTTGCTGAGACTGGACTTCAGCACAAAAGAAAGTGAACATTTTACAAAGCATTCATGTTTATTATGTTGTCAAGTTGGTGCAATACACCCCTTTAGACAAGTGTTTACACATCCCAGGAATACATTTTTTAGTCTTAATACATAACTGATTAGTTGTTGTATTTGTCCTGCTGGAAATTTGATTTAGTTTATCCCAACCTTTCTCCTCTGGTTGCTAAGGGTTCCTAAACCACTTCAGCTCCGGGAGGTTTTGCCCCCTTCCTGACAAGGCTATTTTTTGCGATACAGTACTATATTACTTTAACTGACAATTGCGCTGTCGTTCAACAGTGTACCCAAATAACATTGACATCCTTTTTTCCCACAAAAAGAGCTTTCTTTTGGTGGTATTTGATCCCCTCTATGGTTTTTATTTTTTGCGCTATAAACAAAGAAGACAATGACAATTTTGAATAAAAAATATATTTTTTACTTACTGCTATAAAACATACTCAATAAAAAAAATTAAAAATCAAATTTCTTCATCCATTTAGGCCAATATGTATTCTTCTACATATTTTTGGTAAAAAAATCTTCCCAATAAGAGTTTATTGATTGGTTTACGCAAAAGTTATAGCATCTACAAACTATGGGATATTTTTATGGACTTTTTTTTTATTGTTTTTACTAGTTAAGGTGGCGATCAGTGATTTTTAACTTACAATGTTTTTATTATCCTTTTGAAGACAAAACAAGCAGTACAAACAAAGTATAGCCAAAGACAAATTCCAAAGATTTGTGTGAGGTAAACCCTCACCATTAAGATGAATACAGTAAAGATCATGTATGACAATAGAGAACAAAATCTACGAGTCAAACCAAGCGTTGGATTATTAACGTATTTAGGCCCCCCCACTGCAGGGCAGAAGGGGAGAAGCACCACCTCCAGACACCCCAATGGGTTCAAGTTGTGTCCAGGTGTGATCCCACCCCCCCTCGGCCCGGGGCCATCATAAAACCTTATTAAATCAAAACAATCCTAAACAGTAATGTCCTCTTGGCTGTTCTTATACAGCCCTGATACCTCTAGAGAGCAGGGTATTTCAGGCCAAAGGGGATAGGAGAAGAAAAGGACGGGACCAGCCCACAAAAAGGAGAAAAGAAAGAACAACAGAAAAGGTATAAGGGAAATAGTCACCTAAGCCCGTAACCTCTAGTTCAGTCCCCCACACGACCAGGGGGAAAGAGAAATTCCCATGAATTTTGCCCATGGGTTCCAAATTGCTTCAAAGTGCTGCTCCTTGTCCAGCAGTTTCGCCACAATCAATTCTTGGGACATAATCCATGAGACCTTCTGGTTTACAGCTTTCATGTGTACGGAGGGCTGCTTCTATGACTTGGCGATAGTCATTTTAGCCCCGAGACAAAGGAAAGACAGCAAAGTTTGGGTACGTTTAGGTATTCCTGCCATTCTCTGATTAAGTAAGATAATCACTGGATCTTGGGGGATTGGGGTCCCCAACACCCTGCGAATCATTATTAGGAATTTGTGCCAGAACCCGCGGACCCGTGGGCAAGACCACCATGTATGGAACATAGTTCCGACTGACAGCCTCGGAAGCATAGCGGCGAGGTCCCCGGGAACATTTTGGCTAATCTATTCGGGACATAATACCATCTAGTAAGGATTTTAACGTTCGCTTCAATAAGCGAGATATTTAGTATTCCTTTATACGCAGACTGCATAGCCTCAAACCAAATGTCCGGGGAAAGTTGCACGTTTAAGTCTGTCTCCCATGCCCCCGCGTACGACGGCTTGTCTGATCGTAGGTAACCGATATACCCCCCTCTGGTCCATGCTTTCCGCACACCAAATTTCATAAGAAGTAGGTCTGATCTGGACATGGTGATGATGTTGGAGAGACTGCAAAAAATGTGCAATTTGGGTGAATCTAAATTTTTCCTCACTGGACATTTCCAATTTGCTATTACAGTACCGAAGAGTTATGGGGTCTGTACTAGTGAAGAAATGTCCTATTCTGAACAAGCCTTTATTGAGCCATCACTTGAAAGCTAAAATGTTCTGGCCGGGAGGGAATGCTGGGTAATTGAAGAGATGACTGAGAGGTTTTATCTTAGAGATCAGCGAGGATTGTTTATAAAGTTTATCCATAAATGATAGGGAATGGGAAAGGGAAGGAGAAAGGACCGCAGGCCTAGATTTAGGGGAACACCAGAGTAAAAAGTCTAATGTGAAGGAGGGGACCGCTTGTCTTTCTATTGTGAGCCAATCTGGCTTAGGACCTCTTGAGTATACTGCAGAGATCTGAGTTATTTGGGCAGCCTTATAATACCACAGTAGTCTTGGGACACCCAGTCCCCGCTGGTCTCTCCGCCTATAAAGTATTTGTTTCGCGCATCGATAGCCCTTTTTACCCCAGGTGAAGACATTTATTTTAGTTTGCATCCCCGCAAGCGAGGCATCAGTGAGGGGGATTGGGATGGAATGAAATAAATATAGTAATCTCGGAAGAAGGGTCATCTTGATTGCGTTAATTCTTCCTAACCAGGATAGACCACATCTTTCCCAGCCCCTAAGCTCCCCCGCTAATTTTTTGAACATTGGAGGGTAATTATCTGAGAAAAGCCTGTCAACCTTACACGATAATTTGATGCCCAGATAAGGGATATTGTGTTGGTTCCATGCAAAGGGAAAATTATTTTGGAGTTGTACTAAAGTACCCGAGGGGATAGAGATATTAAGAGCAGACGACTTGCTAAGGTTTACCTCAAGACCTGATATTAAGCCGAACTCCTTAAGTACTTTAAGAAGATTGGGGGTAGATATTAAAGGGGACGTGAGGAACAATAGCAAATCGTCTGCAAACAGTGCGCACTTATGTTCCTGGGAGCCACATGTCACTCCCCTAATGTCGGGGTGTGACCTGATGGCTATTGCCAAAGTTTCAATGGCAATCGCGAATATCAGGGGAGACAAGGGGCAACCCTGTCTAGTCCCCCTCCTGATCTCCAGGCCTTCCGAGTAATGTCCCAGCAGGCGAATTTGAGCTGAGGGGTTGGTATATAAAGCGCGAAGCGTGCCCAAAAAGTTAGTGCCAAAACCCCACCGAGCAAGAATCTCGAACATATAATTCCAGTTCACCGAGTCGAAAGCTTTCTGCAAGTCTATCAACAGTAGATACCCCTATTGCGGAGGGCCTCGGTCCCACTGTGAATGTAAAATGGAGATAATATCTATCGCCCTCCTAGTTTGATCAGGGCCCTGTCTCCCCGGAATGAACCCTACCTGGTCTTTATGTATATATTTGGGAATAAATCTAGAGAGTCTGTTAGCATAGATTTTAGTTAAAATTTTAAGGTCGTTGTTGATAAGTGAAAGAGTTGCTGACCTCTGTTGGATTTTTTCCCTGGCTTTGGAATGACCGATATGAAGGCTGCATTTAAGTCTTTATTGATTTCTCAGAGTTGAACATACGGGCCAGGTAGGGAGCGAGGGTTGGGGCAAATTTTTTATAATACATGACCGAGAAGCCATCAGGGCCCGGGGCGGTGTTAACTTTAAGACCTTTACTGATCTCCTGGACTTCTTCTGAGGAGATGGGCTGTTCCATATCTGTCATATGTTCACGAGATAATTTGGGGAGCGTGATGTCCCTTAGGAAATCCTCCATTTTGTGTGGAGAAGTTAAGTGAGGTTCCTTGTAAAGGTGTGCGTAAAATTCCTGAAAGGCTCCTAGTATTTTGACAGGGTTTTGAGAGAGTTCTCCTCCCTTCATGTTAATCTTAGGGAATGTTACGTGCCGGGTTTTGGGGCTCAACTTGGTAGCCAGCCTCAAACCTATATGGTCCCTCTGATAGTAGAACTTAGCCCCAGACCATCTTAGTTGTTTATCCGCGATTGTAGTGAGAGCTAAGTTGAGTTGGGTTCGTGCATTTTCTAGCCTAGTCAAAGAATCTGAGTTTGGGTGTTTTTTGTGTGCTTTACTCAGGGAGGTGAAGTTCTCATTTAATTTGCGAATTTCCTCTCGTCGTTGGCGATTCAATTGGGATGACATCTGTATTAGTTTCCCTCGTAATATGGTTTTATGAGCCGCCCAGAGGATGGAAGGAGATACCATCCCATCATCATTTTCCCTGAAGTACTCTTTTATGGATTTTTCAATCAAAGTGCAGTGGGTGGGGTTCGATAGTAGGGATTCATTAATGCGCCACTTGCGGGGGCTACTAATACTTTTAGAGAGACTCATCGTGAGGGTTACCGCCGAATGTTCTGAGAGGGGGGTGTCCCGAATTCTTGCAGCTGTTGCTAAAGGGACTGTTTTAATGGCTATGAAAATGTGATCTATCCTGGAATAGGTGTTATGCGGGGCCTAAAAATGTGTGAAATCTTTAGAGTGGGGATTCAATTCTCTCCAGATATCTATTAGGCCTTGCTCATACAGTGCTTGTGCTATCTTCAGGCTCTGTCTCGGGGGTCTTTTATTGTGGGGGGCAACCCGTTTACTTTTGTCACATGAGAGATCAAGGGGAACGTTTGTGTCCCCCCCCCCCATGATCACTGCACCCTGGAAATGAGGGGAGAGAGTGTTCAATAAATGAACCATGAATTTCTTCTGTGCCTTATTAGGTGCATAATAAGAAACAAACGTGATATCTTTTTCTCCAATTGTGCCCGAAATGAAGCGACCTCCCGGGTCCCTAATTATCTTTTTCTGTGAAAAGAACAGGTGCCTGGCAAGGCAGATGGCTACTCCCTTTGATTTATTAGGGGCATTAGCCAGAAAGAATTGGGAATAATTCTTATGAATGAAGGAGGGGTTATAAGAAGTTGGGAAGTGGGGAAGTGGGTCTCTTGCAATAATAAAACCTCCGTTTTTAAGGAGTGATAGAAATTAAAGAGCTTCCTGCACTTGATCAGTGAGTTTAGACCTTGGACATTGTGGGAAAGAATTTGTATGTTCGGGGTGGTGTTATTAGAACTGCACATGGACCAGAGGGTAGATAAGCCCTTGACGAATAGATCTCACCTTAAAGTCAGAAGTCTGAAGCGGTCCTTGGGAGTTCTTCTCAAGGCAGCTGGTTTGCCCGGGCATGTGAGGTACCTTTACCAGAGAGGACACTTCCCGTTGTGTGAACGGATGACTCCGAGTAGATAGAAGGAAAGTATAGACAAGAAAGAAAGAGAAACATGAGAATGGAATAGAGTAAAAACAACTCCAACATTAGCTAAAGAAAAACTGGTTAGATGAAGCGGGGGGTACTTCAGACCCCTCCGCTCCAGGGGCACTAGAGTGCATAGTTCCCTCTTTGGGGAAACAGCAACCCGGCACCGAGAGAAATCAATGGTTCTCCTGAGGTCGGATGGAGGCGCATTGCAGCCGCCCGGGGATACCATCATTAATACCACGTAATCAGTCACATAACATGACAAGACTGAGTAAATGAGTCCCACGTCCCGCGGCCCGAGGAGGCTCTTTCATCGCGGGGCCGGCCACACCCCCCCAGGGCCCTGCTTTTAAACTGCATCGACCACCCTCCACAGTGCAAACATTCAAACAAAGGAGGGGAACAGTTCATAGTACACATTTTCCTGGCCGTGATGGGACAGGGGAGGGATATGCAAAAATAAAGTCCCAACAGCCCACTGGGCTCCGACCCATTAACTATCCTATAGGGAATGAAAGAGATTAGGTTGTTAACTGGACCCAAACAATTATGAACAATTTTAAAACATTAAATAATTTTAAAGCTATCACCAAGCAGACTTAGGTAACAGGTTCCGTCCCAGGGGACCGAAAGGAAGTGTCCAAAAAAGAATCGAAAACTAAAAAGGGAGGGAAGAAACCCCCAAAACACAAACCAGGGTAAAAATGTTCAGTCCACCCAGGGGCTTGCCGGGTGAATTCAGAATTCCAAGGGTTAAGCCTCAGATTAAGGAGAAGAAGCAATCAGACCAAGTGGCCACTTCAAAGGAGGTCCGTCATGGAGAGTGTGCGTCCTTGGATCTCTTCATCTGTTGCTTCTTCCAAACTGTGGTCAGGGGGCTCTGAGTCGGTGGTCTCTTTGAGGACATGGTTGCACCTCTAGTACTGGCAGGGGGTGGAACCTCTTGGTTGATGAGGCCAAGCTGCAGGAGGATTCGCTCTCCATCACTGAAAGATGAAAATCCATAGGCAATGTTTTTATATGAAAAATTCAAGCGGAAGGGAAAAGACCAACGATAGGAAATTTCTCTCTGTGAGAGAACTTGCAGTAAGGGTTTTAGAGAGCATCTCTTATGTACCGTAAAGGGGGAGATGTCGGCGTAGATTTGTATCTTATGACCCTGTATGGAGAGGTTATCCACCGTACGTACCCTTCTCATGATTTCTTCTTTTGTAGAGTAGTGATGTGGTTTTAGGATTATGTCACGCGGTAGGCCATCAGCTCACGGGGGTTGAAGGGCCCTGTGGGCCCTGTCCAATTCCAACATACTGTCAGGGATCTCCGGAATCAAACCTTTAATGAACAAACGTATAACAGGTTGGATATCTTTGATGAACTCCGGTAAGCCTCGGATCCTGAAATTATATCTCCTATTTCTGTTTTCAAGATCATTGATTTTGGCCAGTGCATTCTCTAGCTGATCTTGAAGATCCTGTATTCTGGACGTGTTTTGATTAATTCTGCCAATCACTTGATCTGTCTTTTTTTCGATCGTGTCAATCCTGAGGCCAAATTGTTGTAGGTCTGCATGGATGGAATTAGTAATTTGGGCCGCAGTTTGAGAAAGGCCTCTGGATAACAGCCTGGAAAAGGCCTGCATCATGGAAGGAAAATCAGTGGGTTCCGTCGGGTCAGGGATGTCTCCCAATCTAATGTCATTAGGCCCTTGTGATAGGTCTCCTATGGACAATGGCGTTGCATCCGTCATTGTGCGGCCCAGAAGTGAAAGAGTGTCTGCCGGGGATACTAGGAATTGCTCCGGGGTACTCACTGCAGCTGCTCCCCGTGATTGCGGTGGGGGTTCCTGGTGCGAGTACGTGGCTTCCATGTCCTCCTCCGGGCCTCCCCATGCTGTCTCTGTGCTGCACAGCGTGGCGGACGCCATCTTGGAGGTGCCAGGCTGATCCGTCACGGCCTCCAGCTGGCTAGTTAAGGCCCTCCTCGCAGTGCCTGAAGCCATCAGGGGGGTAGCCCCGATGTTCCCCTACAGCTTGGTGGTGGTCGGGCGGCGGAACGAGGGCTCACTGCGCTCCGATGGTGTTGTATTCTCCGGGACGGTGCGGAGCTCCGGGACTACGCGGCCATCTTGCAAGAAGTCCGCGCATGCGCCTGCGCGATCAGTGATTTTTCTCGTTTAAGATTTTTATTGAGAATTTCGCATATCACAATATTAAATAACAGGAGATAACAATAGACACGTGGGTTATGAAAATGCATAAGGTAAATACAGCAGTGTTACACGGTACCTATGGACATCTTATGAGAAAGAAGTCAATCTCCTATCAAGACAAACATGAGGGGCACCCCGATGGGGACTAAGCTGTGCCCGATAAGAAAGCCAACTTTATACTAGGAGCATAAAGGTATTTTATAGAAGAATATTTCTAACTGATGTCAAGGAAGTACCTTATATAACCAGGTGCGAGAAATGGTTAAGGATGCACTTAGGCGTGTCGTATAATAAAATAAAGCGATTCAAACCTGTCGGTACAGCATATAGATTACAAAGGAGTAAAAGTGAAAGTAGAAGATAAGCAGGGGAAGTAAAAGTAGAAAGGAAAGGTAGAGTCCGTGGGATCAAGCCCACCCGCCAGTCCGATTCTCCATCCAAGGTCCCATGAACTATCACCATGGCAGTAGAACTGAGTGATCAAATGTGCTGGGTAAGCAGTGAGTTATCCAAGGGTTCCATATCTGCTCAAATTTGGAATCTTGGTCCTTCTCTAACGCTGCGTATTTGGCGTGGATCATAAAATTTGTAGTCCTATTTTTAACTTCTTCAAATACCAAGGTAGGGGATTTCCAGGCTTTGGCTATCACCGGTTTGGTAGCCGTAAGAAGATAAACCAAAAGTTTAAATTGCTTACGCGATATTGTGTCTGGCTTCCAATTGAGTAATGCCACTTGTGGGTCTGGAGTGATTGGGACCTCAAAGATAGTTGAGGCCAGTTGAAACATTTTTTTCCAAAGACTTACTGCACCTGGGCATGACCACCAAATGTGATAGAAGGTACCTTGCTCTGTGCATCTTCTGAAGCAGTGTGGTTGGTAACCCGGGACGTATTTAGCTATCCTGGCCGGTACTAGATACCATCTTAGTAAGACTTTATAGTTGGTTTCAAGGGCTAGGATGTTGGGAGAGGATGATTTAGTGGTAATCCAAACGCTATTCCAATCAGATTGTTCTAAAGTCAGTCCTAAATCTTTTTCCCATTGTTTGGTATAAAGTGGTCTGGTTTGTGTTACGTTCGATATGAGTTGAGTGTATAGGGAGGTGATGATTCCCCTGGCATGAGGATCTTTTTTACAAAATGTTTCATATGGAGTGAGGGAGGATAACTGAGTTTCAGTTTTGAGTAAGTGAGCATAGAAGTTTTTAATTTGGAGATATCTAAATTGTTCATTTGGGGGTAGTTGAAAGGATTCAGCCAGATCCGTGAATGTGCGGAAAGACCTGTGATCAACAAGGTGATGAAGGCGAAGTAAACCCGCCGAAGACCATGCCCAGAAACTTTTGGGTGATTCCCAGGTTGGGGCAAAGCTTGGATTACTCATGTAAGAGAGGAGGGGGTTATGGGAGGATTGCAGATTATGTCTGATTTTGCTTTGGTCCCAGAGGGAGAGGGTATGCTTGATTAATGGGTGCTTTATCATGCCACGTTCAGATGGGCTGAGCCAAAGGAGATTAGCCACTGAGAGTGGATCGCATTCGGCGGCTTCAATATGTACCCATAATGGAGTTTCATGTATGGTATGGTACTTAGTTAGGATTGCAAGTTGTCCTGCCTTGTAATAAGCCTTGAAGTTCGGAACTCCCAGCCCACCATTAACTTTAGGCAGATACAGTGTTTGCTTGGCTACTCTCGACCTTAATTTACCCCATATAAAGTTTTCGGTCCTTCTTTGAATGATACGTAGATAGTACGCCGGGACTTGTATAGGCAAAACCCTAAAAAGGTAAAGCAACTTAGGGAGGACTACCATCTTAATAACATTGATCCTCCCCAACCACGAAATCGGGAGGGAGGACCAAGATTGCAACAAATTTGTGATATTCTTTAATGCAGCTGGGAAGTTAACTGTGAACATTTTGTCGTAGTCTGCAGTCAGATGTACACCCAAGTATGGGATGGAAGAAGAGGCCCATGGGAATGGGAAAGCTCCTCTTGCCAACTCCAATTCTGTGGAAAACAGTGATATGTTCAAAGCCCGTGATTTACCGGGGTTTACCTCTAGACCTGATATGTGAGCAAATTTATCCAGAATGGGAAGAAGGTTTGGACCAGATATGTGGGGTGAAGTTAGGAAAAGTAGGATGTCATCAGCAAAAAGGCAGACTTTATGCAGATGGCCTCCCAATTCGATTCCAGTGACCTCCTTCGATTCTCTTATAAGACAGGCTAGTGGTTCTATCAATAGGGCAAATAAGAGAGGCGAGAGGGGGCAGCCCTGACGTGTGCCCCTTTCAATGGGAAAAGGTGTCGAACTGTAACCCGCATATTTAACAGTAGCTAGGGGGTTTTTATATAAAGCTGAAATCCATCCCAGAAGATGGGGGCCAAAGCCCCAAGCTGATAGTGTGTAATGCATGTAGGACCAGGAGACACGCTTTTTTGATGTCAAGCGAAAGGAAACACGTGGGAATTTTCCTAGCTCTAGCTGTATATGCCAATAGGACAGCTCTACGAATATTATCACTTGCTTGTCGTACTGGAATGAAACCAGTTTGATCCCTGTGAATTAGGCGACCAATGATAATTTTGAGTCTGGCAGCCAGAATTTTCGAGAGCAGTTTGATGTCTAGGTTTATCAAGGATATTGGCCTATAGTTAGAGCAGGAAGATTCGTCTGTGTGGGGTTTAGATAACATACATATTGACGCGGTCAGGGTTTCTTGTCTGAAAGAGTGCCCTTTAAGTATGCTGTTAAATGCCTTGGCTAAGATCGGGGAGAGGATTTCAGAGAAGGTGCGATAATAGAGGGCTGTGTAGCCGTCCGGGCCCGTTTTTTTGTTTATTTTAAGGTCTTTAATTGCTTGTGCAACTTCTTCTGTAGAGATCAGCTTGTCCAGCTGCTCCGCTTCAGGATAACTAATTTTCGGGAGTTTTATATTGGAAAATAGTGTATCTGCCGCGCTTTGATCAAACGAGTTAGTGCCTGCATAAAGTTTTGCTAAATGAGACCTAAATTTATGTACTATCTTAATAGGGTTGCTAGACAGAGTATTTCTGCCTATGTTCAGTCGGATAGGTTTGCGTGGGATATTTGCGTTACGTAGAAGTCTTGCTAACAGGGTATCAGGCTTATTGGCTTGCATAAAATATTTATGCCGGGATCTACGCATGCTTTTATTAGCATCCTCAGTGAGAAATAGGTCGTATTCTAGTTTAGCCTTTTCAAGTTTTAACAGAACCTCAGGGCTAGGATTCTGACTAAATTCAAGAGAATATTTATGATATTCAGAATCGAGTTTTTGTTCTAATAATTTACGCTCTTTGTTAAATCTGGCAGCCTGTCGCTGTAGAATTCCCCGCAGGACAGGTTTGTGGTCTTCCCACAAAGTCAGTGGGGAGATATCAGGTGTGTCATTTATTTCAAGATATTCAAGTAGGGCTTGTGTAATGTCAAAGCAGTGGGATGGCTGTTTCAGTATATGGTCTGGTAGGCGCCAAGAGGTATCCCGCAACTTTGGTATAGGGGAGGCGATCGTGGTCACTACAGCACAGTGATCGGACCAAGGAATTGGGAGGATGTTGGAAGAGAGTAGTTCTGGGGATAGGCCAATTGTAACTAGAATATGGTCAATACGTGAAAACGTTTTGTGAGGGTACGAGTAGTGTGTGTAACGTCTTTTGGCTGGGTGTAGTTCGCGCCATGAGTCAACGAGATTGTGGGCGTTAAGCAGGCCAGAGAAAGTCTGCCTGTTGGATTTATCGGTAGGGTTGTAGGGTGATTTATCTAAATATGGATGCAAACATTGATTAGAATCTCCGCAGAGTATCAAGGAGCCTCTCTGATGTGTAGCCACTAGTTGCAAGAGATTAGATAGAAAGGGGTTTGGGTGAACATTGGGTGCATAATAAGAGACTATGGTCACTTCTACGTCTAGGATGTGTACCACTAGTATCAGGTATCTACCTTCCGGGTCTGGTAGCTGAAATGTAGGAATAAAGGGGATCGTTTTATGGAACGCTATTAGGGTTCCTCTTTTCTTAGTGGGTGCAGAGGATGTGTAGACCTGCGGGTAGTTTGCACTAAAGAATTTAGGAGTATGTTTGACTGCAAAATGCGTTTCTTGCAGGCAAACTATTTGCGCTTTTTGTGAGCTGAAATATCTAAACGCCTTGGTACGCTTTTGCGGCACATTGAGACATTTAAGGACAGGATGTTTAAGGGGGCCATGGATTGTCTAGTACATGAAGCTTCTTACCAGGATGGAGCTGTCGGACGGCGAGGCGAGCAGGAAACACGGACTTGTGATGCAGAAAGAGGCAAGCATGTAGAGCTAGGGTTAGAAAGAGAAGAGAAGCATAGGTGAACATTGGAAAAGAATAGAATCATATAACATTCAAAGGCATTGACTGTTGACAATAACAGCGGATTGAGATCTAACTCAACCGCTGGAAAATGGTGGGTATCTATGGCAGTCCACTTAATATATGTGGGCTGAGACAGATAACCTGGTGGGCGCATGGAACAACTAGATTGGAGCCTGGACCTGGTGGGTTATAAATAATAAAGTGAGTAAAAAAAAAAACAATCTGCAACACAAACAGTTCTTCAAGCCCAGGGGTTAGGGGAGTTGTGATATAGAAAATTAAAATGAACATTAGGGTGGAACAGCTTTGTATTCGAGGAGGGCCGTAAGTCCTTAGTATGATGACCAGTCTTACAAGTTGGGGGTAATGAGTTGGGGGTGGAAAAAGGCCTGGTAGTCTAGTTATATCCAACAAGGTGGAAGCCTCTGGGGAAGGGAATTTCAAAGTCAGGGACAGACCACATTTATTGTCCCGAGGCCCTCCTGAATTACAGTGTGGACAAAAGTTATGAGGGTTTCCCCATGAGGATGTCCGTGTGAACTCCACACCAGAAGGTGAGGGGATCTAAGATGAATA
>BLSH010019869.1:727051-737147 GCA_018402905.1 Glandirana rugosa
GAGCCTCGGTAAACCCTGGACTTATCTTCGGCTAGACGTCGCGTTGAGGGTGCCTTTCAAGTGATCGTTTGTGGGCCCTAGGGCACGTCGGCGGCCTGGTCCATTTTACCAGGTACCTCCCTGTTTTTGATTTATGTTCCGGAGGTGTTAGTTTCTCCGGAACAGTGCGCCGTGTGATTTCTACCGCCTCTGGGTACTTCGACGATGATCGTCATCGCCGCCTAGTTTCCGGGCGTTTGTCTAGGAGCTCCGAAGTAGTGAGGGCCTCCTAAGACTGAGACTTGAGGGGGAGAGGGGCCCAGTCACGTGTCTCAGCCTCCGGAGAGGTCGTGAGAATTTTGTTTATCTCGCATACGACGTGTTCCGGAATGCGGTCTGGACTCCCTTATTTCTCTGGTGAGGCTGCTGGTAATATGGTCCGAGGTCTGGCGTAAGGCCTTGTGCAGCATACGCTCTATTTGTTTTAAGAGTGCTGGAGAGGCCTCCGACTCTGTGCACTGACCCGGGGAGAGGGGGAGTTCAGAGTCAGAATCCTCCGGGAGTGATGAAGCCTCGAGGATCTGTTTGCGGGCCTTTGATCCGCCGCTACTGCTAGTAGCAGCTTCATGGGTCTCCGCCATCTTTAGTGTGCCGCGTGACAAGGCCTCTTTGATTGTGGAGGCCTTGTATTTAGTTTTTGTCCCTCCATGGACCATTTTACCTGGTCCGGCGGCTGCACGGGATCCCGGGTGTTTGCTAGTGAACTTTCCGTGGGAGTTGCGCTGCAGATCGGCTTCTATTCAGGTCCCAAATGGCTCCGAGTAGCGGAGAGCTAGGCAGGCATGTCCGCTCAGTCCAGCGGGACTGCGACAATGCGGCAGACAAATCTGACACTGAGTGACACTTTTTGGGGACCAGTGACACCAGCACAGATCAGTGCTAAATCAATGATCAGTGGTCAGTGCTAAAAAAATGCGCTGTCACTGTATTAAATGACATTGGCAGGGAAGGGGTTAACACATGGGACGATCAAGGGGTTAAGTGTGCTCATAGGGAATGCTTTCTAACTGTGGGGGGAGTGGATCCACTGGAGGAAAAGAGAGATCCGTGTTTCAGCTTAGCTAAAACATAAGGTCTTTTTTTTACTTCCTGACAGAACAGCGGTCTGCCTTGTTTACATAGGCAGACCGCCGTTCTGCCTTTCCTCTGAACGATCGGCAGGTCCTGGCGGCCATGTATATATGCGGTGGGTGGTACAGAAGTGGTTAAGCAGTGAATGAATTGATCTCCCACCTACACTAACCACCAATAGAACCATTTTCCACTAACCACCAATGTAGTGAATTGCTTCTTTCCTGACCAGTAAATGTAAGAGGATAGCAAAATTATGTTTGTGTGTTTATTATTCATTTCATTTTAAGATTGTTACTGAAAATTATTTTGTTGTAGAGAGGGAGGGGGTGTTAAATCATCTGCCCTGGGTGTCAAATACACTAAGTATGCACACTTTTTTACTTTCAAAGAATTTTTATTTTGAAATAGTACAGACAAAACAATGTAGTACAACCACAAAAGTGACATGAAATCAAAGAATAGTATCAACCATTGTCTGCGTTACCTTACCAGACTTTCCTTACTTTAAAAACCTACAGGAACTAGATATTCCAGGGTCTAAAGAAGTAGAATAGCGTGAGATCTAACCAGCGAGGGTGATCTACTAAATAATTCCCCGCCTCCAGGCACCCCATAACGGGATCAATCTGTGCGTGGAGAGGGGAAACAACTTAAAAAGCCAATACTTAGGTTATTAGCCTGCTTCCTGCTACTGAAGGAAGTACTTTGATAGGGAGGGTGTAGGTAATGGCCCCCTATCGGGGGTATCATACCCATCAGAGTAATAGCTTAATTCAGAACCATTAGAAATGATAACAAAGTTAAGTCTGAAATGCTAGAAAGGAGAAGGAGAAGGGGGGGTAGGATAGGGGAAGGGAGGGGGAGAAGCACCTTGTATTAGTTATGAATAGCTCTGTCTGGTTGAGAGTTAAGTCCTGGAATGAAAGAGATCCCTGTGTATGCGGCCTAGGGCTCCCAGATTCCCTCGAACCATTTGGTGGTGTCCATTAGGATACTGGCCATCCTTTCCTGGGACATAATCCAGGAAATTTTCTGTACCGTTGCTGCGAAGGACACCCTTGTTTTTTTCCGGAATTTAGCGTTAGAAAGTTTGGCTCCGGTCAAGATGAAGTGAACCAATTTCCTATTGGGCTTAGACAGGTTTGGGATGTGTGCATTAAGTAGGGCGATCTCAGGGGACCTAGGCACCTGGGTCTTGGTCAGTTTCTCAATAAGGTTAAAAATTTTCCTCCAGTAGGGTCTAACTCTTGGGCATTCCCACCAGATATGCGGCATCGAGCCCAGAAGGTCGCAGCCCCTGAAGCACTGAGAGTTAGCCGAGGGATATATGCGGGCAAGTTTAGAGGGGGTGAGGTACCACCTAGTGATAACCTTTATGCTTGCCTCCATGAGTACAGTGTTTAATATGCCACTGGAGGACTTGGAGAGAGCTCCGTGCCATGTCTCTAGGTCCCATGAGATCTGAAGGTCCTCCTCCCACTGTTTCACATATGAGGCCTTTTCCTTCATTTGAGTGAGGGCTGCATAAACTACTGAAATGCCACCCCTTTGCTCCGTGGTTTGGCCACACCATGTTTCATATGCTGATATTCTAGAGGGAAGAGGCTTCTCTTTCCAGATATGTTTCAGGAAGTGAGAAATTTGTTGTAATCTGAACTTTTCAGCGGTAGGGATGTCCAGTTTGCTAAACGCAGTAGCCCATAGAAATAGATCCCGAGGGGGAGAAGTAATGTCCTATGCGGTACAGCCCCTTGTCCAGCCACCATTGAAACGCTTTAATATCTAAGCCGGGGGGGGGGGGGAAATCCGGATTGTGGAATATATGTGCTAAAGGGGTCAGAGTAGACATCAGTTCAGGGTGGTTGCATAGAGAATCCCACAGAGCAAAGGAGTGTGAGAGGGTCGGGGATAATAGTCTATAAGTGTAATGCGGAACTGCCTGTCATTCGATCTGAATCCAATCTGGTTTCTCTGGTCTCTCGGGAGAGTTGGGCTAATCTAGCTGCTTGGAAATATTTAAAGAGTGAGGGTAATCCCAGACCCCCTTTCTTCTTATGGCGATATAGAGTACTTTGGGGAAACCTGAAGCCAGAGCTGCCCCAGATAAACTTGAAGATCTTACTTTGGAGGGATCTAATATGGTGTCTTCTAATGGGTATCGGAAGGGCTCTAAAGAGGTATAGGATCCGTGGGAGGAATGTCATTTTGATTGCGTTAATTCTACCCAACCAGGAGAGGTTACTTTTGGACCATGTTTTTAGATCGTTCTCTAGTTTCCGGTAAATGGTGGGGAAATTACTGACATATAAATCCTCTATCTTGGATGTCAGGTTGATGCCCAAGTATCGGATATATGTATGGCTCCACTTGTAGGAGAATGAGTGTTGTAGGGAATCAACTGTGTCCTGCGAGAGGGAGATGTTCATCGCTTGGGATTTGGAGTAGTTAACTGTTAGTCCTGAATGTTTAGCAAAGGCGTCTAGTAGATGGTTAAGATTGGGAAGAGATGTGTGGGTGGAAGTCAAGAATAGCAGTATGTCGTCTGCAAAGAGGCCACACTTATGGATCTGGGGTCCACAGGAGACTCCTTTGATGTCCAAGTTTTGGCGGATAGCAATTGCTAGGGTTTCAATAGCTATGGCAAAGAGAAGTGGTGATAGAGGGCAGCCCTGTCTTGTTCCTCTGGATATGGCTATCGGGTCAGAGAGATATCCCTGTAACCTTATTTGGGCTGAGGGGCGGGAGTATAGGGCTCTAATGACCCCCAAGAAGCGCTGGCCGAATCCCCAGCCCTCCAGAATCTTAAGTGTATAGTTCCAGGAAACAGAGTCAAAGGCTTTCTGGAGATCTAGGGAAAGGACCATGCCTCGTTGTTTAGTGCCGCCCTCCCAGTTGGATTGGAGAATGGAGATCAGGTCAATAGCCCTGCGTGTCTGGTCTGGGCCCTGTCTGCCCGGGATAAACCCTGCTTGGTCTTTATGGATATAGGAGTTGATAAACAAGGATAGTCTATTAGCTAGGATCTTCGTGAGGATTTTAATGTCGTTGTTAATCAACGATATGGGTCTATAGTTACCGACCTCTTCAGAGTTCTTGTCTGGTTTGGGAATGACCGTTATGTAGGCCATGTTAATTTGGGGGTTCTGGGGAGTGCCCTGTGTTTTACAATTGTAAAACTTAGCCATATAGGGGGTGAGTATCTCGGCAAAAGTCTTGTAATAGGGTATTGATAGGCCATCGGGACCGGGGGCCAAAACCTTTCTCAAGTTCCTGATGACATCCCCCACCTCTGCCTCTGAGAATTGAGCTTCCAAAATCTGTTTGTGTTCAGGTGATAGGGAGGGGAGGGGGACATCCTCCAGGAACGTGGCCAGCGAATTTGGCTGTTGTTGCTTAGGAGGGCCGTATAGATCTGAATAAAACTTGTGGAAGGTCTCCAGAATTTTCTTCGGGTTCGTGGTGAGACCGTTAATCAGGTCCGCTGCCCTCTCTTTTTTAATTCGCGAAGCTAACTGTATCAGCTTTCCCCTGATGAAAGCCTTATGAGCTGCCCATAGGACTTCCGCCGAGGTCCCGTCTCTGCCATTTAGGAGAACGTATTCCTTGAGAGAATTATTGATTTCAGATATTTTGATAGGGTCAGATAGCAAAGATTCATTAATTCTCCACTGTAGGTGTTTTGCAAAGAGGGGGTCGGAGCGAATTTGTATGAGGACAAGGGAATGATCGGAGAGTGGGGTGTCAATTATCCGGGAATTCAGAACCAGGGGAGTCTCATTGGCTTCCATTAGCAGGTGGTCTATTCGTGCGTACGAGTTGTGGGGATGTGAGAAGTGAGTGTAATCTCTCCTGGTTGAGTTTAATTCTATCCAGACGTCTGATAAATTAAATGAATGAAGTAATTTGGCTAATTTTAAGCTTGCCCTGGACGGGCGTGTTAACTGGTACCCCAAAGGTTTAGATTTATCGAGCCCTTCCAGGTGAGGCTGAATGGAGTCAAGCATTGCGTTGAAGAATTTGAGTTGATTTTTATTAGGGGCGTAGTATGATACGAATGTGTGTATTATCCCGTCTATGGTGCCTTTGACTAAGATATATCTTCCCTCTGGGTCTTTGATTTACTTAAGGAAAGAGAAGCTCGAGGTTTTGGAGAATAGGACCGCCACTCCTCTAGTTTTGGAGACCGCGTTGGCCAGGAAGAAAACAGGGAAGTGTGTATGGAGGAATTTGGGGCTGTACCGCAAGGGGAAGTGGGTTTCTTGTAGCAAGACTACATCTATATTAAGAGATTTGTAGTGGGAGAACATTTTCCTTCTTTTTAAAGGAGAGTTTAGCCCTTGGGCGTTGTGGGTAGCTATTTGGAGGTGTTTAATGGGGGCTTTAGCCATGGAACTTAAGGATAACATAGCTTATGTCTGCAGCAGCACTCACCCTGGTATCGGAGGTCCACGAGCAGCTGGAGGAGTGTCCGAGGAGGATCTGGAACCCTGGGCTGCAGCTGACTAACCCAAATCGATCTGGAACATGAGAAGACGTTAGGTGCTTCAACCAAAGGATGGGGAGGGGGAGAAAGGGGAGGGAGATAGGGGAGAAACAACTACAACAAAAACATCTGCAAATGGCTGGTGGGGGCGGTGTCAGGGGGGTGAATAGGCCCCCCTGACTCGTCGACCCTGCCCTCCTAGGAGGGGAGTAAACAACAATAATAAACAAAGAAATCGTAATTGTCTGACCCAGCAGGATCAGACGTCTTATCCCGAGGAAGTCCGAAAAGAAGACCTCGGGGTAAGTGGAGGCGCATGGGGACTTACCCCGGCCAAGTCACCCCTAGATTAGGCTAAAATTGTACAACAAAAGTAGTAGGGACTCAAGTCATAAACACTAAATGGGAACCAAAAGAGTTGTACTCGAGCTTAAGCCTTAAATGGGGGAATGTAGGATTCTGGCCATATCAAGGGTTCAGCTGGAGCATGAACTCTGTAAAACTGAGGAACTAATAGGAATGAAGGTGAAAGGAGAGTCGTCCATTGTGCGTCGTAGGAGCGATTCAGTAGAGGCAGGGGAAATGAATTGAGGCTGTTGGGCTGGAAAGTTGGGCCCCGGCGTGAGGGTGAGGGCGGCCGGGGATATAATAGGTCTCTGATCCAGGGCCGGTTCCTGGGGAGACGAGGGTGGGAGGGCCCCGGGTGAAGTCATCTCTGGAATGGGAGTGAAGTCAGAATTTGTGGTAGGGTATGACAGTGTTCTCCTGACCGATGTTCCCTGCATGCGGTGGGCTTTCAGGGAGCCTGAACAGTGGGAGGTTTTGGTGACACCCTGCTATTGCAAGCGTGTGTAAAAGTTCAGGGGAGGTGTGACACCCTCTGGTATTGGAGGGGCCTTCCTGTCTTGATTGCTCTGTGCTTAGAGTCCTTACGGGTGTGGAACCCTATGCTGAATGTGCCGATTAGGGGCCGTATCCCCGGGATCTTTGTTTGGGCCTTTAAATGGGAGATCCCCTCTCTGGAGGCTCTCCTGGGTGGAGGATGGGAGGGCAAAGAGCTTGCGAGGTGTGTTAGGCCTTGTCGGCGGCCATCTTGGTCCTCCCGGCACTATTAAAGTCCCCCTTGGGAGCAGTGGGCTTCCCTAGTGCTAACCTTCCTTTGCCTTATAGGCACTGTGGGGTCCAATCTGGGTTGAGAAAGGGGGCCCAGCAGCCTTAAAATTCTCGGTGGGAGTCTAACTCTGTGCTAGGCCGCGACTGCGGCCATGTTGGTACACCCAGGGAGCGGAGGAGCCGAGTACCTCGGTCTTGGGGAGGGTCCTCCTGGACCTTCTCAGGGCCGCCTCGATGGTCCTTCTGCTTGGGGGAGTAATCCCCTGTCGTGGCGGGTCCCTCCTGGGGAAGCTGGCGGGGGTAGAGGAGTCCTTAGCCGGGGTAAGCGCGGAGCTCCGGGATCAGCCATCCATCACGGAGCTCCAGCACATGCGCACTCGTATGCACATTTTTTAGTTCTACAATGTTTTGTTTATGTCAATGTTCCAGGAGTTGTAGGTATAATTTTTAGAAGGAGTTCCTCGAGACCTGAAAATTATTTCAAGGGTTCCTCTGAGGTTGTGAAAAGCCGGTCTATCTTGATATAATATTCCCATTTGTAAACATAGCACCATTTAAGGCTCGGTTCGCACTACAGCGACCTGGGATCCGACTTGTGTAGCCCCAAGTCGCCCCAAGTCACTTGACATAAGAAATAACATTGAAGTGAATGAGAGCTGTCTTAGGCCCCTTTCACACTTATGCAACTTGTCCTGCGACTTGAGACTGCAAAGTCATATGACAAGTTGTTCCTCATAAATTTCAATGAGTATCCTTCAAATCTGTACGACTTCAAGTCGCGCCGACTTCAAAGTAGTCCCTGCATTACTTTGATCCAACTTTGATGCAACTTGAGGTCCATAGACTTCCATGTTAAACCCTCAAAGTCGCATGCAAATCACACCTGAATAATATAGATTTGATTTCTGTACGACAAAGTAGTACTGATCCCAAATCACATCAAAATCACAGTAAAATCTCGTCACACAAGTGTGAAAGGGGTCTTAATGTACACTACTGAAGTCGATCCGACTTCAGAAAAGGTTCCTGTACTACTTCAAGGCAACTTCTATCCAACTTGTGCCCATAGAATTAAATGGAAGTCACCTCCAAGTCGGATTCCCATCTATATTGAAGTGACTTTACAGGAAAAAGAAAAGAATTTACCCAGTGAATTACCCAGGCAACCCCCTCCCTCCCTTCTCTGATTGGCCACAGGCAAAGTCATCTGGCACGGAGGTTGCTCTAAGTGGCGTTGTAAGTCGTGCTGAAGTCGAGTTGAAGTCACGTTCAAATCGCCTAGCAAAGTCTTGCCTAAAGTCGGATCGCCCCTGTGTGAAACAGCCCTTAACTGTTGTTTCTCTTATTTTACAACAACATCCTAATAATCCACTACATCCTAAAAGTGTTTTCATTATTTTTTAGAAAATAATCTTTTCTTGCTGCCCAGTAACTTTCCTTCATTCTAAAATGTTATTGTTTTAGCAAAGTAATTTCCATCTAAATAGATTAAATAACCTCTGACTGAGGTTCACAGTTTACCTCAAATTATGTTTAGGAACTGTAATTTGCTAGAAGTTAAATTTAATCTAACTTCTGTCTATCATTTGCAATTCAGTGAATACGTTAGAAGACTACATCAAATGAACTACAAGTTTTCTCAATTTGCCACCGAACTGGATCACTTTTGATTTACATATCACAATGCACAGCATTTCCCTTTATGGTTCATCTTTATTCAAATGATGCTTTTACCATTGACCTTGTTATGTTATTTTCACAATCTATGAGATTCAAGGAGCCACTGACAGAGCTGGACAGACACATTGATCCACATTCATTGATCTAGGTTGTGGAAAAAAAAAAAGAAACGTCAAGCACAACTGCCCATGAACTCATTAGTCTGAGCTTCAAGGTGAGAAAATAAGTTGCTTTTGTTTATATATATATATATCTATTTTTTTTTTGTGATATCATATCTTTAAACTGCAAATTTGATTGAATACCACTCCTAATATAAAGATTTGATAACTTAAAGTGCAATTTTATTTTCTTTAAAATAACAAAAATGTCATATTTACCTGCTCTGTGCAATGGTTTTGCACAGAGCAGCCCTGATCCTCCTCTTCTTGGGTTCCCCTCTGACCCCCCCCCCGCTGAGTGCCCCCATAGTAAGCTACTTGCTCAGGGGGCACGTGTGTGTGTGTATGCTAGCTCCTTCAGCCCCTAGAACCACTTTAAAGATGAAATCCAGGTATGGTGTATTTTCATTGTATATCAGTCCATCTTGAGTCAATGTAACTTTGAATATACTATACCTGGCTGATGCCTCCAGGAGATAGGAAATCACTGATCTACACACCCCTATTCCAGTTAACTCCATTTTCTTGCAGCCCCCGCATGTGCCTGCTGCATTCTGAACACAGGAGGTCGGCTGCTCAGCACCGATGCAGTTAAGAGAATGCTTTGTAAGTGGAGATACTTTTACTCATCTAAATAATGTAACCATGTATAAAATATCCATACATGGAAATAGGCTTTTTTTCACCTGGAACATGCCAGAATGGAGTTCCGCCACCTCCTGCAATAGCCACTTACCTGCCGCTCACTGTTGTCACTTCTACACACAGACACCAAGCTTCTGTGTGTACAGATGACAGCTCTCTTCTCCCAGTGGTGTGCACAGCCCTCCATGCCCTGCATTAGCCCTATAAAGAGCAGAGGAGGGAGGGACGGGGGATGTGCGCAGCAGCTCTTTTGTCCTAGTGGCAGACTGCTCACATTCTGTAAGTTGTAGCTGGTCTCCGACAGCAGCCCCTTTCTCCTCTCCTCTCCTCTAACCTGTGAAGCATGTCGTACTTAACTATGCAATCTGTACATAGCCAACTTTTATGCCTTGCAGGCTGTGCATAAATAGTGCACTCATGAGTCCTGCACCCTATACATAGCGCCCTCTTGGCGAATGTCGTTGGAGACGACCAAGCCGGATAGAAGGAAGGGTTTTTGAGGAAGGAAAGCATGGGGTTATGTGGGGATAGCAATCCTGCCTTCCATTTAAGTTTGTCCCCAGCAGAGGTTGCTGTAAGCGGTTCTCCCGCGATACATATCCCACGTCCTGAGTACTCACGTGATAAATACGTGTCGGACGTTCCGTATTTTCAACCGATACATGTCTAACGTATCAATTCATGCTGTACGAAGTGTCCAATCTCCTCTCCTCTCCTCTTTCCCCGACGACAGCCTCTGGTCGATGTTGAATGTCTTACACTCGTCAGACGGTGATCCTGTTTTCTCGACGACGCGTGTAGGGGGCAGGGAGGGAGGAGACGAGAAATATCCCGATTACGTCCCGTACCTCCCGACACGTGTGGTGACCCTCTTCTCTCGACAGTAGACATGTGTGTCTTC
>BLSH010019869.1:738181-749496 GCA_018402905.1 Glandirana rugosa
AGAGACGGTAGTTTCGCGATTTTTTATTGTTTTCTGGACCGGGACTACCGAAGTGTCGGCGTATAATATTTGTAATTATAATATGCGGCTGTGAAGCCATCAGGGCCAGGTCTTTTGTTATTTTTTAGCGCTTTGATGGCAGAGAGAACTTCCTGGACTGTAAAAGGTTCATCTAGAGAGTCTTTATCTGCCGAGGTGAGAGTAGGGAGCGTAACTTTAGCGAGGAGGGATTCGGCCTGCGCTTGGTTAAAGGACGGGTCTGCGTTATAGAGGGTGGCTAAGTGCCTGCGAAAGTGGGCCACAATATTGACAGGGTTGCTTGTGTAGGTGTCTTTGGATGTTTTGAGTCGAATCGGCTTTCGAGGACGATCGAGGTTGCGCAATGAAAGGGCCAAAAAGGTATCTGGTTTGTTGCTTTTAGTAAAGAATTTATGTTGTTGTCTACGGAGGACTTTATCCGCCGCCTCAGTAAGAAAAAGGTCCAGTTCTAATCTAGCTTTGTCAAGCGCTTGTTTATTGGGGTCTGTAGGGTGGGCCTGAAAGTCATTATGCGCTTTAAGGAATTGGTTATCTAGATGTTTATGGAGGTCCCGTCTAGTTTTTTTAATGTGAGAGGCTTTACTGATTAGGGCTCCCCGGATTACCGGTTTGTGGGCTTCCCACAAGGTGAGAGGTGAGATGTCATCAGAGTTGTTCTCTAAAAGGACCCTTACACTGCTTTAAACCTGGGCCCCCCCTGTCTGACCACAAACATTCCTCAAGGCCCTCCCACTGGTCATCCCTCCACATCCGCCCTCTGGCCAGGGGTGTACACATATTGCAGCCGCAGTAGGAAATATACACCCTGTCACACTTACCAGGTGTAGCCTGCCAAGCATGACCCATTCAAGTGAAGTGAAGCATGCAATGCATGCTAGTGTGGGATTCAAGGGGTTAAAAAAAAGTGCACAGAGAGCACATCCTCCCCCGATGACTGCAATAAGACCTCACACCGAACCATAGGTGTTGGAGGTTCCAAACTTGGACCAGTTGTGGTCCAGGGGGCCCCTCTCCATGTGACCCAAGTGTGATATTTTTATCAGCTATGGTCCAATGTCTGGGGATCAGTGATTTGGCCGCATTGAGCATGTGTCTAGTCAGTGAGTTTTTGTATCTTCTCACAGGGCTATTCGTTACATGTACTAAACAGCAGGCTTGGTCTAGTGTGAGCTGCGTTTCGGTTATTTGTGTAATTAGGGTCTGAATCGTCTCCCAAAAAGGGGTTATTAGCTCACACTCCCACCAGATATGTAAGAGTGTACCCTCAGCTTTCTTACATCTCCAGCAGCAGTCAGATGCTGTGGGGTACCACTTACGTAGTCTGGACGGGGTCCTGTACCAGTGTGTAAGCAGCTTGTATGACATTTCTTGCAGTCTGGTACTTATAGAGCATTTATGTGCAAAGATATTTGCTCTCTGCCATTGCTCTTTGGAGAATCCTACCTGCATGGTAGTTTCCCATGTTGTTTGGGAGGAATCAGGACCCGAGGGATCTGTCTCTTGCAACCATGTGTAGGCTAGGGATGTGGTCTTTGTGACTGGAGTACCCGCCAAGCACGTGGCCTCAAAGGGTGTCTGTGGTCTGTAAGGGTCTTGATGTCTAGGGAGAAAAGGTAACTGTGTATCTGGCGGTATGACCGGAACGAAAGGGTGTGGTAGGTCTCCAGTTTGTCAGCGAGCACCTCAAATGGGATTATTTTATTGCCTTGTGTGCATTGGCAGGCCAGTAGCGGGTTCTGCAGACGGATCTCCAGTCCTGGGCAGAACGCAGGGTTAGACGTAACGGGGGTCAGAGGACCTGGGGTGGAGGAGATGGATCTGACTTTGGTTATTTCATGAAATATCTCAAGGGTTGCAGCGAATAATGGGATTTGTCTGAGTGACTGTGGCAGTGCTTCAGGGGGCACCCATGGTAGGAAATTCAGAGGGGTAGACGCCAAGTCTTGCTCCAGATTGACCCAGTCCTTATTGTGGCCATGGTAGTGCCAGTCTATGATTCTAGCGAGATGAGTCACATGATGGTAGAGCCTGAAATTGGGAAGATTAATTCCACCATTAGCTTTAGTTTTAGTAAGAGTTTGGAGGTTTATTCTAGGTTTACAATCTGCCCACAGGAACTTACGGACAATAGAATTCAATTGTTTAAAAAAGGAATTGGGTAGCTTTATGGGCAGGGTGTGGAAGTGATACAAGATTGTCATTTTCAGTATAGCTGCCCTCCCAAACCAGGAGAATGGGCGTGGGGACCAGTTTTTCAAGTCTTTTTGTACCGTGGACAGGAGCAGTTTGAAATTAACGTCAAAAATGTTGTCTAGGGAGGGGGTGAGCCGAACTCCTAGGTACTGGAGTGCTGATTGTTTCCAGGTGAAGGAGCAGTTGGCACGTGTGATCTCTACTGCTGTGGGAGGAAGGTTAATGTTTAGGGCTTCGGATTTACTGTAGTTGATTTTCATATTAGAAATGTGGCCGTATATTTCAAATGCATGTACTAGGTTCGGGATAGACAGGTGTGGTTTCATTAAGAAGAAAAGCAGGTCATCCGCATAGGCCACCAATTTGTATGTTTTCACATTTATCGGGAAGCCACTAATGTTTGGGTCATTATTTACGATCCGTATGAAGGGTTCAAGTGTCAAGATAAAAAGGAGTGGGGAAAGGGGACAGCCCTGTCGCATGCCGTTATGTATGTTCCCTGTTTCCGAGAGAGTTCCGTTAATTTTGAGGTTGGCTTTAGGTTCCTGATAAAGGGTGAAAATCCGGAGGGCGTGGTTTGCATGTACTGTAGATGGCCGCAAGCTTCTAGAGCTTCGGCTAAACGAGGGGAACTATAACAACCTGGACCTGCTAACGCCGCCCGAACCCCACAAATCTCTCTGGCCTCTTCTCCCCTCCAGTGGAGAGATGTCGAGGAAGAGAAAGGAGAACCGAAGACCGCAGAAATTGACGGAATTCTTCAGCTCTGCCTCACGGAGCATATCTCAAGATGGCGCGGTGGCCTCAGCCGCGAGGGAACACACAAGCAGCCACTATACGGATTTACCCGACGACCGAACGGAGCACAGATCCCCGGGACATCTCCGACCTGCCGCTCTTCTCAACCTGTCAGCCCGACATGCAGCAGCCCAGCCAAGTCTCGATTGAGGATGGAGGAGCTGACGTGCGGCCTGGTGAGTCAGGAGCCTTCTCCACTCCTTCACACCACAACCCCCAGCTCATCCATCGCTACATTCCCAACCAGCAATCAGCCAGTAGTAGATACCCTTCTTAAGGACATGCTACTTTCTCTAAAGCAATCACTACACGCAGACATCTCCACTCTCACTCACAAACTCTCAAGGGAACTATCCTCCCTAGGGGAGAGAGTCCGCACTGCTGAAAATGCTATCAGCGACATTACCTACACTGTTAATGATCTAGTGGATGCCAACGAAGAGGGGGTGGAAGAGAGGCAATGGCTGTGATCCAAATTAGCTGACTTAGAAGATCGCAGCAGAAGGAATAATGTCAAGCTCAGGGGGATCCCCGAAACAGTACAGTCTCAGGACCTTAATCAGTACGCCACAGGCTTGTTCAGAGCTCTCCTCCCTGACCTGCAACCAATTGAACTGTCAATTGACCGCATTCATCGGATCCCAAAGCCACCCTTTCTCCCAGAAACAACCCCCAGAGATGTCTTATTACGCGTACATTTTTACACCACCAAAGATTCAGCTTTGAGAAAGGCAAGAACCCTGGGCAAACTCCCCAAGCCTTACGAGGCCATACAAATGTACCCAGATCTATCCAAATTCACTATGGACTTGAGACGCCAATTAAACACCATAACCAAGGCGCTACACAACCACGGTATTGGCTATAAATGGAGCCACCCAGTAAAACTCTCAATAGAACGAAATGGTAAATCTCACATCATCTCTTCCCTCGAATCAGGAATAACTCTCCTTAAAGAATGGGGTATCATACCTGAACCCCCTCCTCCAAACAACCCGAAGGCAATCCAGAACCCGGGTCCCCCGTTGTGGCACAAGGCAAACCACAAATTCCACCCTAAATTCTAAGCAGGTCTCTTCAAACAACACATCTGCCACAGCTTCCCCTCTCCTCCATCTTAGCCGACTCTGCAGTGCTAAACCTCTTGGGACATTCACCCTCATCGTTACCAAGCAGCTGCACCGCATTTGTTTTCCAGCTGCACAGTTATGTTTCTTGTTTTTTTGATTCTTCTCTCCTTCCCTCTTCTCCATCCTTTCCCTCTTCCCCCTACCTCCCGAATCTCGGATGTGGAACCAAGAAGACACCACACAACCCAGGGAAATCCAGCATCGAATCCCTCAGAAGGACCCATCCCAACAGCCTGGCATGAGAAGCCGTCTCTCACAGTGAGTAAATGACACAGTGCACACCCGACACCATCACCATGAACATTAAAATTGTTTCAATCAACACCAAGGGCCTCAATCACCCGGCCAAAAGAGCATCGCTCTGGCAAACTGCCCTAAAACTGTGCGGAGATATCATTTGCGTTCAAGAAACGCACTTTAAAGAGAAGGAAGTACCGAAATTCTCACATAAGCTGTTCCCTCATACCTACCTGGCCAATTCAGATGAAAAGAAAAGAGGGGTAGCCATATTGATCAAAAACACCATAGACTTTGAGCTGATTCAGGAACAAGCAGACCCGGCAGGCAGATACCTGACCCTTATCTGCAAACTCAACTCCGCCTTAACCACTCTTACTTGCCTGTATGCACCTAATTCCCACCAGATTGCATTCCTCAACAAACTTATGAAGAGAACATGCAAGATCCAAAAAGGTATGATGATCACATGTGGAGACTTTAACATTGCCCCGGACTTATCAATAGACACTTCTAACAGATACAGAAGGGGTGCTTCCCCTTTACAACCCTACCTTAGAGCCAACAATCTCTACGACACCTGGAGGTGCCTTCATCCTGAAGAAATTGACTATACTTTTCACTCTAACGCCCATAACACCTATACCAGAATAGACCTCTTCTTAACTGATAGACAGTCACTACAGCTAACCTCAGGATCAACTATAGAACAAATTACCTGGTCGGACCATGCCCCGATAACTCTATCCCTTTGTCCTGCACAACGCACCCCTGGACCAAACATTTGGAGGGCTAATGTCAAACTCATGAGATCTTCACCCTACGCAGAAGACCTTCTAACCAAACTCAAAGAGTTTTTTGAACTTAATGTAGGCTCTGTTGACAAAGCCTCAACGCTATGGCAAGCGCACAAAGCCTATATTAGGGGTGTGTTTATTAATGGCCAAAAAAAGGAGGATGCAGCCCCTCA
Organism: Glandirana rugosa; assembly: GCA_018402905.1. Taxonomy (NCBI): domain Eukaryota; kingdom Metazoa; phylum Chordata; class Amphibia; order Anura; family Ranidae; genus Glandirana; species Glandirana rugosa. The sequence continues at coordinate 743,549 of BLSH010019869.1, forward strand.
ATGAGATCACTGATCTAATTAAATCTATAGAAGATCAGAATAAAAAAACTCCCAATGATTCCCTTAAGGAAAAGTTAATAACCCTTAGGCAGGAACTCTGTATGTTCCTTCTCGACAACTATGAGAAGGCGCACAAAAAATTTAGGGCAGTAGCCTACTCCACCAACAACAAGGCAGGAAAACGCCTGGCAGACCGTCTTAAAGCTGCTCGCACGAAAGCCAAAATACCCTTCCTGTATCACCCTAACACCAAAGCTAAAGTAGTCCATCCCCAGGAGATAGCCAACGCCTTTAGCACTTACTATGAATCCCTCTACCACCTAAAGGCAGACCCGCTTATCCCCCAACCCTCTCCCTTAGACATTCAGAACTTCCTCTCGCGGGTCACTCTCCCCAAACTGAATCTATATCAACTACAAAAACTCTGCTCTCCGTTTACCATACAGGAAATACTCCACCACATAGACTCCTTACCCAATAACAAGTCCCCTGGCCCTGATGGCCTTCCAAGTGAATATCTTAAACAATTTAAAGAAACCTTAGCTCCCCATCTATGTGACCTCTTTAATGACGCAGCCTCCTCCTCTAGCTTTCCACAAGAAATGTTGCAAGCCTTAATAGTCACTATCCCCAAGCCTGGCAAGGAACCCACATCTCCACAAAACATCCGCCCCATTTCCCTGCTCAACGTGGACATAAAAGTATACGCCAAAATCTTAGCCACCAGATTAATGGAATTTATCCCCCAACTGGTTCACCCAGATCAAGCAGGATTTGTGAAAGGCCGCCAAACGGCGGATGCCACCAGAAGACTGATCAATATCATCCATTTGGCTAAATCCACAGGAACGCCTTCTCTGCTCCTCTCATTGGACGCAGAGAAGGCATTCGATAGAGTCCACTGGGGATATCTCCAGGAAACTTTTGCCAGGTTTGGTTTCGAAGGTAGTATACTGCGAGCAATAATGGCACTTTATTCAGTCCCCTCTGCTAATGTACTTGCAGCAGACGCACTGTCATCAACATTCCATATTTCCAACGGTACGCGTCAAGGCTACCCACTATCCCCAATTATATTCGACCTAGCAATCGAGCCTTTAGCCGCCTGCGTCAGAGACACAAGACAAATAACAGGCCTAGAGGTGGGGAAGATGACTCACAAGATTAGCCTTTTTGCCGACGACGTGATTCTCATGTTAACCAACCCTCTCTCCTCACTGGACTCACCAGCCGTTCATGATCTATTGCTCCAATTCAGCGCAATCTCATACTGTAAAAATAAACACATCCAAATCTCAAATTTTGAGTATAGGTCTAGACAGTGTCACTAAAGCTATCCTGGCGTCCAAACTCCCATACCAATGGGCAGACTACTCTATTAAATACCTCGGTATTACCCTCACAAGCAACCTCAACAATCTCTTCAAAGACAATTTCTTCCCCCTCAAACAAAAATACTCCTAACTACTTGACCACATCGCCAAGCAAGAACTCTCCTGGACAGGCAGATTAGCCTAATTTAAACTGCTAGTACTTCCCCAAGTACTGTATTTGTTCAGATGTCTCCCAATCCCCATCCCCCAAACGTACCTAAACTCTCTCCAAACACTATTGAGCAGTTGCATCTGGCAAAACAAAAAGCCCAGAGTTAACAGAAGCTGTCTCTATAAACATAGAGCTGCAGGAGGGTCAGGACTCACAAACCTGACAGACTATCACCAAGCGTGCATATTGGCCCAACTTAGGGAATGGTTCAACCCAGCTGACTCCTCCCTATGGTGCCAACTGGAACACCAACAAGTCCCAGGACTCAATCTAAGGGCTTGGCTATTCAGTCTGAACCCAAAACCCCAACATAAAAACTCCTTCTTACCTACGATTAGGGCCACGAGCAAAGTCTGGAAAAAATTTGTCCAACTTAAATGGTCAGACACTCCTACCGCCAAACCACAGATTCCTTTAGCCACCGTACTCATACTCATACCCAACTTCTCCCTTCCACCATGGGCAAAGGACTCTTCTAAACTCCTTAATGACTTACTAACGAACGACGGTATAAAACCATTCCAACAACTTCAGGAGGAATTAGATATTCCCAACAGATACTTCTACCAATATTTACAACTAAAGCACTGCATCAACAGCAACTCACACCTCCGGGTAATTCTTCCTACTCCTGCACTGAAATACCTCAACACCCACAACAATCGCCCAAAGGGCATCGCTCTTTTCTATAATCTGATAAACGAGAAAACAGCGCTCATTCAAACAACTGCAATGCAGAAGTGGGAAGAGGACCTATGATCCCGTTTCTCTACTTACCAGTGGGAGTCTGCCCTCCGTTCAATTTACAAGAACACTTTGTGCGCTTCTCTCTGGGAACTGACCTAGAGCATCACACAAAGACGCTACTTAACACCTCACAAGATAGCCCTATTTGCACCCAATATCTCTCCCCTCTGCTGGAGAGCGTGCGGCAAAGAGGTAACCGTACTACATGTTCTGTGGGAATGCCCCCTGATCCAAAAGTACTGGTCAGGGATATTCCATGTGATCCAAGAGATTACCGGAATATCCCCGAGCAACCCACCAGCACTAGGCCTTCTAAATCTCAATATTGAAGAATTTCCACACATTTTCCATAAATCTCTTACTCATATCCTTCTAGCGGCCAGACAAAACATCACTAAACTGTGGAAAAATCCTGCCTCTCCCCCATTAATAGGGGTAATTAACCAGACACAATCTCACTTTACCTACGAAATTGCCCTAGCGGCTGATAGGAGGCATTATCTGAAATGAATTTGCCTATGGAACCCATGGGTGGTGTGGTTCAACTCACATAATGCTACGTAATACATTCCCCTCCCGAGACTCATTTCCTCCCCATCTCCTCTCCCTACTCTTTTCTTCTCTATAGCTTTAGTTCCCCTACATTATACTACCTGCAACTCTCCAATCTCTACCAAGACCCTCCTGCCTAGAGAGTAAATCTTCTGACAAACCAACAAGCAGAGTGTCAATGTCCCCGCCCTAGAGCACAGCTTGTCCCCATTGGGGTGCCGGGGCCTAGGAACTTGAGAGCATCTTGTATTAATAACGCAGTACTATTACTACACACAGTACTTTCTTGGTAGATTGTTTATGTTACCTATATCCAATACTTTTGAGTTGTAACATGTTGACAAGTTGATATTCTACTGCCACGCTTTTTGTACTATTATCTTTAACCAAATAAAAAACTATTGAAACGAAAGGGTGAAAATCCAAGTTCGCATGTGAGTCTGCAGACCAATATGAGCGCATGTCTCTAGTAGGTAGTCCCATGAGACCCTGTCGAAGGCCTTCTCCACATCCGTGGATAGGAGAAGACCTTCGATTTTCCTGCTTTGGGCTCTGTGAAGGAGATTCAGGGCTTTGGTGACGTTGTCACGCGCTTCTCTCCCTGGCATGAACCCTACTTGTTCTGGACCTATGAGTTTTTGCAGATGTTCTCTCATGCGATGTGCCAGGATCTTTGCCAAAATTTTGGTATCGATGTTGAGTTATGATATGGGTCTGTAGCTAGCACAATTATTTTGGTCTTTACCAGGTTTTAATATCAAGGTAATGTGAGCCAGGTTAAATGAATCAGGGATGGGCTGTGGCTGTTTCAGGCTGTTTAGAGCCTGTAAGAGCGGGTTGTGTAAAAAAGCGATATAAGCTTTGTAATAATGTGCCGTGAAGCCATCTGGTCCTGGGCTTTTGCCTGGTTTGAGAGATTACATAGTTACATAGTTACATAGTTTGTCAGGTTGAAAAAAGACACAAGTCCATTCAGTTCAACCAGATTGAATCGCTAGATACAGTTCACCTTTGGTGATGGGGCTCTCTAGAGATTCTGCTTCTTCCGAAGTCAGTTTGGGCAATCCGCTGTGCTGTAGGAAGTCTTTGATGGCCTGGCTGCAACTCCTTTCGCTGCAACTCCTTTGGGTTTACGTGTGGGTGGCAAGTTGTATAATTTAGTATAGAACTTCTGGAATGCCTCAGCTATCTGATCAGTCCTGTGTACAGTGTTGCCTTGCTCGTTCTTAATCGATAAGATGGTATTTGTGTGTGCCAGCATTTTCAATATCCTCGCCAGGAATTTCCCCCCTTTGTTGCCATGTTCGTAATAGAAGCCTTTTTTTAAGAAAATGGTTTGTTTCGCTTTAAGGTTTAGTAAAGAGTTGAGCTTCGCCCTAGTGTCAGGGAGTTCCTTAGTAACCCGTTCTACTACTGAAAGTTTGTGTTGGGCTTCTAACTCAGCTATTTTATGAGCAAGTATTGAGATCATCTTAGTGTGTTCTTTCTTTTTATGTGATCCTAGACATATGAATTCTCCCCGTAGGACGCATTTGTGTGCTTCCCAAACTGTGAGCCGCGATAATTCATCCAAGGAGTTCAGTTCAAAATATGTCTTAATTGCATTAGATGCTTGTTGGGATGTGGAGGGGTCGGTTAAAAGAGCAGGATTTAATCACCAGATATAGTTTTTGGGAGGTTGGTCGTTCAGTTTCAAAGTGATAGAGACTGGTGTGTGGTCTGAGAATGATTTTATTCTGATCTCTGTGGAGTGTAACGTGGGTAGATCTCTTTGGCTAATGAAAATCTAATCAATGCATGAGTGTTTTTTATGTACATTGGAGTAGAACGTGTAGTCCCTGGTAGTTGGATGCATCAAACACCATGCATCCATCAAGGTTAGAGATTGTAATCAAAAAAAGTTGCGCTAAACACCCAATTAAAGTGAACAAGGCTACACACCTACATCAAAGTGTGTGCAAAGTGCTATTAAGTCAAAAACATCATCATAAAAAATAAAATAAAATGAAACAAAGTAATATAAACATTCAAGTGCATTTATACATATAGTGACAGTGCTAGATTAATTGTTAGAGCTTTGCAGCTACAGTAGGTCCAATAACAGTCTCTACAGGTCTCTTTGACACAAAATATAGTGACTCCACAATCGATAGGATATAGATAGAGAAAAAAGCTTGGATCAATATTAGTTCACACCAGGGGAGTGCAAATAGGGACACCCCAAGTAAAAAACTCTTCACTTTCTGTTCCACCACCACTAAGATTGAACACCTCCGGTGACAAGGGGGGTAAGGCTGGACTCTTACCAATATGTGTGACCCCCTATCCCTAGTGGGGTCAAATGCGCCTGCAGAAATAACCCTCTGCGGGGTATGAAACAGCTCTGGGGCGGCTATCCCGATGTCAGCAAGGCTCCGTATGGAACAGATCACGTGACTCCTTAGGTCAAATGGGTGTCATACCCAATGGGAACGCAGACTTTTCACCAGCGGGTCATACAAAAAATATAAAAGGGCCACATTGTGTAACACCGTAGGAGATTTTAATAGAATTGCAGTTTAAAACACAGGGTACTCACAATAGAGCTGAGAAAAAATTTGTATCCAGATACAATGAAAACAAGCCGGCAATGCAAAACCAAATGAAGCCCGTGCTGCGGGATCACATGGGGTGTGGTGACGTCAGTACATTAAGCTCTGCCCCAGAGCTGTTTCATACACATACACATACACACAGTATCCAGATGTTTGCAGAACAGTTTGTCAAGGATTTTAGTTAAAGTGTCACACACACTTTCCAGATGTTTGCAGAACAGTGATATGGGTTCGCCCTGGTTTTTGTTAAAGTGTCACACACAGTATCCAGATGTTTGCAGAACAGTTTGTCAAGGATTTTAGTTAAAGTGTCACACACACTTTCCAGATGTTTGCAGAACAGTGATATGGGTTCGCCCCGGTTTTTATTAAAGTGTCACACACAGTATCCAGATGTTTGCAGAACAGTAGTTCAGTTAGTCCCGGTTTTTGTTAAAGTGACACACACAGTTTCCAGATGTTTGCAGAACAGTAGTTCAAGACCTTTGACACACACAGTGAAATTGTTTT
>BLSH010019869.1:768014-785319 GCA_018402905.1 Glandirana rugosa
GAGCTGGGCAGAGAGGAACTAAAGACGGTTCATTGGTTATTCAGTAGACAGTAGCCACAGTACCAACACTACACAACCAACCCTTAAGGTTACTTTTCTTGACTCTGGTGTTTATCACCAAGTCAACTGAGTTTAATGACTAATAATGATTGCTAAGCGAGGATCTGCGGCGGTGAATGCTTTACCCTTCTCAAGACTCACGACTCCGAGAGTTTAGGCCTGGACAGCTACCAAAGCACTCAGTCCTACCCCCCGACACATTATGTTCCCATTAGGGGTGCCGGGGGAGAGATGTATCACCCTTATAAATGCCAAGCTCAGAGACGGGAGTTCCTTCTCTCCTGTAGAACCTCGCCGTGGTATCAACGATATGTACTCTGAAAGATGCCTCGCAGTCATTATGGTCTATGTATCGGTTATTGATGTCATTTGTTGTATAAGACATGCGGAACAAGAATGCACTTGTTATTTTCTTTCTTTGTCTTTTCTGTGTAACTTGAAAAATTGCAATAAAAATCTAATTGGAAAAAAAAAAAAATGGACCTGTACTCAAAATATAAAGATTTGCTATCTTATAAGGAGAATTTATTGTAAACTAAAAAAGTCCTTTTACCTTAAATTTCTCCTTAAAAATAGCACTAGTAATAGTTTACATACAAATAGATCAATTAGAAACAATGAATTGTGATTGCTAGTTTGGATGAAATATATTGTATGCATTTGATATCAGCTGCTTTAAGGCTTGGCTCAGGCAGAAACAGCCAATGGATCAGGAGGACCACGAGTGTGGTGAGATTTCCACACACTGGAGTGACGTGTGGGCAATACGTTTTCGTAGATTTTGACGGGCATTGTTTCTTTTTATCTTTGTGAGTATTTTACTGGTAATTGGAGTTAAATAACATTTTTGTAATGGAATTACACATGTGGACTGTTTTTCCCTTTGAGCACAATTGGGCATGTAAACCATTGCTGGTATCTGCATCAGTGTGAGGAGCCTTTTTCTTGGAGTGATTGTCCTAAGCCTATTTTGCCAATCATTAAAATGAGAGGCAGATGGAGCTGGTGAGTGTTGAGCCATAAGGGGACTGGATGTCACTGCGTACAATGTGGTGAAGCAGTTTTGGAGATTAAGCACTGGGGAAGTGGAATTCATCAACAAAGTCATCTTATTTAAAAAGAGACATTTTGTTTGAACTTTTTTGAACTTTGAGTACTAATGTCACGTTATCACTGGGTGATTTATGAGATTGAATACTATGTGTTGAAAGCATGTTCTGGAGCATATATTTATGTTTTCTTAATTTGATATCTTTGCTTTACTGATACACTATATTGTCAAAAGTATTTGGGTGCCAACCTTTACATGCACACTAACCTTAATGTCATCCCAGTCTTAGTCCGTAGGGTTTAATATTGAGTTGACCTACCCTTTGCAGCTATAACAGCTTCAACTCTTCTTGAAAGGCTGTCCACAGTGTCTATGGGAATGTTTGACCATTCTTCCAGAAGAGCATATGTGCGGTCAGGCAGTGATGTTGGATGAGAATGTGTGGCTCTAATTCATCCCAAAGGTGTTCTATCGGGTTGAGGTGTAGACCAGTCAAGTTCCTCTGCCCCAAACTCGCACACTCATGTCTTTATGGACCTTGCTTTGTGTACTGGTGTGCAGTCATTTTGGAACAGGAGGGGGCCATCCCCAAACTGTTCCCACAAAGTTGAGAGCATGGAATTGTCCAAAATGTTTTGGTATGCTGACGCTTTAAGATGTCCCTTCATTGGAACTAAGGGGCCACCATACCCCTGAAAAACAAACCCACACCCTACTCCCCCCTCCACCAATTGATTTGGACCAGTGTACAAAGCAAGGTCCATAAAGACATGGATGAGCAAGTTTGGGGTGGAGGAACTTGACTGGCCTGCACAGAGTCCTGACCTCAACCTGATAGAACACCTTTGAAATGAATTAGGGTGGAGGCTGCAAGCCAGACCTTCTCTTCCACATCAATGCCTGACCTCACAAATGCATTTCTGGAAGAGTGGTCAAACATTCCTATAGATACAGTCCTAAACCTTGTGTATAGCCTTCCCAGATGAGTTGAAACTGTTCTAGCTGCAAAGGGTGGGCCAACTCAATATTGAACCCTACGGACTAAGACTGGGATGCCATTAAACTTCATGTGTGTGTAAAGGCAGGTGTCCCAATACTTTTGACAATATAGTGTATATGGTAAAAGCTTTTACACTATAAGCTACCATATAATTTTCCCCTTGAAGCATGGTAGCATTGGTTGAATATTAAAAAATAGTACTGCCTGACTGTTTCTGTGGCCCCAACGCTGCTGTGTAAAAATCATTTAAGTCATACTTCTGTCTCTGATGAATGCTATGCTCAAAAATTTGAAGTGCTATTTGATCATTGTACTCTTGCACTGTTTGTTATTCTTTTGAAAGCTTGCTGCGAAGGACACTGTACATGAGGACCTACAGTGTAAGTTTCTCCCTGCTTTTTATTAAATCTGCAGACATCTGACATTGTTTCTTGATCATTATGCTATCATGGTGGGCCTGACATCAAGAAGAATAGTCCTGCTGTTCTACCATAACTGCCACCTGAAAACAAAAACATCATGGAAAAAGGCATGGTAAATTGGCCCTGGGTGAAAGATCAACTGCAGAAAAACTACAGATAACACTGCAGACTGGTCCTTTGGAATTTTTAGGCACAGATTCCATGCTATAGATGATATGTAAAGAGTAACACCGCTTTTAAAAAAAAAACAAAAAAAAAAAAACATTCACCTCTAGTTTCTATTAAGAAAAAAATTGTTCCAGTATGTTCTTTTGGATACTGATTCTGAATGGGGGGGACCCGTTATAGTCAACTGGTTTACATTTTGTATTCTAATGAGAAAAGCTTAATCGCAGAGAATTACAAGTACCACAGAGAGATGACAACAATGAACCACTAAGTTTAAGATCCAACCCAGATTAGAATATTGCACAGTCAACAGTATTTACTTCTCCATTTTCTGGTTCCCTTTTTTCACTGTTGTAAAACAAATAAGATCTTTATGCATTTCAGTAGCTTCTCCTCTGCATCTGTGTGCAACTTTTGCCCATGGGTCTAGTTACCTCTTCAAAAAGGTAAACATGGAAAGGAATGTCCGCTAACTAGCCATTGCACAGAAATCGGTAAAGACATATTTAACATAAAAAAAAAGAAAAAAGAGAGACATAAAATTTGACCTCCCCACTATAAATAATGATCACATTTATACTTTTTTTTTTTCCACTGACCCATATGTGGTCCTCTTTTTCTATAAAGCATTCACTCAAAACTCAGCAATATTCACCTGCTTTACACATGGCTAGGTCTGTTGGTGTTGAAAGGAAGAAGTTTGCATGCAGATTCTATGAAGGATAAAATTATGCTTTAGCTAAGAACTATATCTTAAATATTATCATTTGTATTTTCTGTGTAACCTTTAGTTAAGATTATGTCCAGAGGATTGTTGCACAAAAGCACAAGAAAAGAATTTCTGAGAAACGATAAGGACTAATTGCAAATTAAACAGTTCTTGGAAAACAGATAATTAAGATGATATATAATAGTGGGGCTAAACTTTTGCTAAAAACAGGTATCATGTTTGTACATGTATGCATTCTTGCCAGTATGATGATCTAATATTTAGACAAACATGTTGTATAACCATTACTCAATTATCCTGTATTCTCATTGGTCAAGGACAAATGTCCACCTTTCTTTGTAATTCATATATACACACTATATAGTCATTAATTCAAATCTTTGAGTACCAGTTGAAATACGTCTCTGTGTGATTCCATATTCACAAGTGCACTTGAAGGTTTGGCAATATGGCAGATGCAGTATATATTACACCGTGGTGACCAAATTTTATAGGAAGCTAACTGTTATATCTTACAGCTAGCTGCCAATAAAAATTAGGTACTGAAGTGTGAAAGCATTATAAATTCTTTTCATGTGGGTTTGTAATAACCTCAGTAGATATACTTACAAGGTGTTTCAATATGAAGTTAGCCAACCAAATTTTCTTATGTTTGCCCTGAAGGCCAACCAGTGCAACCATTGTTAGTAATAACTGTGCAGAATAAAAAGGAATAATGCTTTCTTAAATTATAAGTATAGAAAAAAAAATATTAGCACAAGGGACACTGCTTCCTATGAATCCAATGTGTCCCTTGTGCTGCTTACTCCTTCTTTCCTTGAAATGTTCATCTTAATCCCCCCTCACTACACCTGCCACCATAATCTTTCAGTGCAATGGGGGTCCAACTATGCCCACCCTTTCCACTCAGCTCTTACATTCATAGAAGCCGTACTACAGCTTCCCTAAATGAAACACGATCTATGAATATAGGGGATGTCCATCCTCCATTCATAGACCCTCAGAGGATAAAAATTTCAAGGAAAGTGAGATCCAGCAGCACAAGGTACTCATCAGATTTTTTCACTTCATGTTTTACATCATGACTAATTATACATTTTGACTAAACATAGGCTTTTATATTCTGAGACATACTGATGCCTACTTGCATCAGTAGGTTAAACTCATTTAATCATTTGGGCCTGGAAGCACCTGCATCATCAGCGTCACCACTTCTCTATTATCCTAACATATACTAAGTATTTGCCAAGCCAGGATTGGTTCCATACTGGATCATATGACAAATCTAAGCTAACAGAAATTGCCAGAAAATGTATAAAACTCACACTCCTGTAATGTCCCGTTCCATGCACTTCTAAATGTGAGAAATTTTGGAAGTCATTGGCTTTTTTTTTTTTTTTTTTTGGTGGAGATGCCGGGGAATGAACCATTGGCTTTTTAAAGCAATAGTAAAGACAGAATTAAAAAAAAAAAAAAAAACATGTTATAGTTATCTGCTCTGTGCAGTGATTTTGCACAGAGCAACCCCGATCCTACTCTTCTCAGGTCCCCTGACGGTGCTCCTGTCCCCTCACTCCTGCCGAGTGACCCCAGAGCTAGCAGCTTGCTATGGAGGCACCCTAGTCAAGGCTCTGTGTGTCAATTTATATGAAGGTAAAAAATTTTGACCCTTTAGAACCATTTTAAGGATACGTTTTAAGAACTTTTTAAATAGATCATGATGGTGTTTCAAATGGTGAGAAGTTGACCTACCTAAAAAGTTGTTTATATTATGCCCGTAACTCTAATTTCATTTTCAATGCAACTCTTTTCAATGTTGAATTTGAAACACTGAGTTAGGATTTTATTTTTTACATCCATTTTCTCATCACACATACAGTACATTCTTTTAGTTGTCCCGTCTATTAGGGATTATGTGTAATATGATCACATTTATACTGATGTAGCTGTGTTTCCACATTTAAACTGATGTAGCTGCATAAAACAGCCTTAATTATCTTTACATATTATGTGGCCTCACTAGCTACCATTATTTTTTATGAGCACAGTTGCAATTTCTAGCATTTGTTTCAGTTAAGAAGACCATTTTGCTTGACTGCAGATGAAAATCAATGTAACTCATTACTTGTAATGTGTTTTGAACAGGGATATAGTTAATATGCAGCATCTCGTGGTCCTGTTTTAAAATCATTGCAAGCACCGCTGTCAGGAAACAAACCAATAAACATAGCATATAGTGAAGTTAAACACATCAACCAAGAGAGCTGAAGCTTAAACATGCCCAGTTTAGAGAAACAGCAGACCACTTAATTTATTTTGTTTCTCAAGTCTAGCAGACTAAATGTATATTAGAGAGGTAGCATAGCCAAAATGTGGAATACTATTTTCACTTGTATGTAAATTACTGAGCTTGGCAACAAAGCTGATCATATTAGATTTGACTGTACATATATTTTCATTGATCAAGCAAATATTGATTGAAAGAGGAAATAAATTAAAATGTATTTAAACTCTAACAATGAAACTAATGTTATCCCTCTTTTGGTCTGTTCATTAAACGATTGAAAGCATTGCGGTATACAGTATCTGTTATACAAAAATGCAAAACAATATGTGTTGATCGTGCCATAATTTTAGTGAGCTTGTATCTTCCTATGCTGTTTGCTTCTGCTGCACCAAAATCACTGTTCAGTTTGCTTTTGTGAATGACACAATCCCGCTATTTTTATGGAGATAGGTAGAAAGGAAGGTAGTCAAAATCAGCAGCAAGAACCCTAGGGTGACAATGCAGCTCCTCCATACATACAGTACAGTGAGTGAGCATTGGACCCTAGGACAAGAAATGTGATAGGATCTCCAAGTAAACATAAGGAAAACAACTAATGCAGCCACCATGTCCAAGGACTGGTTAGCTGCAATATATTATGTTTTTGCTCTTGGGTTTAAACATACTTTAACTACTCAAAACTGGGCACTTTCACCCCCTTCCTGCCCAGGTCAATTTTCAGCTTTCAGAGCTGTCACACTTTGAGTGACAATTGCGCTGTCATGCAACACTGTGCCCATATGACATTTTTATCCTTTTTTGAGACAGATAGGGCTTTCTTTTTCATCACTGGGTTTTTTATTTGTTGATAAATAAAAAAAGACCAAACATTTTGAAAAAAAAAACTTTTTTTTAGTTTCTGTTATAAAATGTTGCAATTTTGCAAATAAGTACACTTATTTATTATGCACTGATGAGGCTGCACTGATGGGCACTGATGAGGTGGCACTGATGGGCACTGATAAACTGCACTGATGGACGCTGATGAGGCACTGACGAGACAAGAGTACAATGATGAGGCAGCACTAATGGGCGCTGATAGGCAACACTGGTTGGCACCGGTAAGCTGCACTGATTGGGTCTGATGGGGCTGCGCTAATAATCAGTGCATTGATGTACTCACTGTACCCTGTCAGACTTGCTTTTATCTGCTCTCCTTTCTGCGGTCACAGAGCTCATCTGATGCACGCCCCCTATGCTTCTAAATATCTTCAGTCCAATCAAAATGTTAAGATCTGGCCCCATCTCAGATTCTCTATTTTTGTATCAGCTGCAAAGAATCATATGATGATGTCTCTAAAACTCAAGCAGTGGGAACTAAAGCTGACCATACAAATGTAAAATTTCATTTTTGGAATGTTTGTGTTTGTTTTTGAATATAGTGATAAAACAAATTTGTAAAAGCAAGATGGAAAACTTTTAGAATGAACAAAATTATTAAGATGAATGCAGTTTTCATTTGGAAAAAAATCCTATATATTGTAATGAAACCTGTTTAATACATATGGGATTCCATATAAATAGGTTTTGGATGAAATTTTAGGGGGTTTTCAAATGAAATTAATTGACTCAGAGGTGGCAAGAATGAATATTCTAATGAAAGATGTTTCCATAAATGTTCAAATAAATATCTAACTGTGTATTGCCAACTAGCTGGGAACTAGCTGTATATCATGGAAATCACTTAGACTAGAATGATTATCAAAAGAAATCTGTAAATATTGTTTGAGACTTCTGCTAAATCTTATATTCATTTTTTGCATCTAAAATCACTTGCAACATCAAAGTGAAAAACTAAACACAGATTTAATTCATGTTAGTAGCAAAAATATTCTCCACACCAATCTACTACAGGTTGTTCATCACATAAAGATAACACAGAACTCACTGACCACAGGATAATTTTTATGAAGTTTAAAACATTTACAAAACAAACTGTAAAATGTATATATATATATATATATATATATATATATATATATATATATATATATATATATCCTATAATTCTGTAATTTGTCATCAATAAAAAAATGAGAAAAATTATAAGGAAAGATAACTTAAGTCATTATATCTAAATTCTATTGTTTTTTCTTTATTGCAAAAGGCTAATTAATTTTTGAATGATGTCACTAGTTTTAGGTATAATTTGCAAATAACTAAGACATTATTTAACAAGTAATTGCACAGGACACATAAATACAAGACAACAGAGCTGGATATAGTAATCAGTTGACAAGCCTAAATACTATTATTAATGTGTAGAAAATAAACTTGTATAGGCAGGAAAAAGCAATATTTGGTTGTTAAAAAAAAACTAAGAGTAACCCTTGGAAAAATGTATCTGCAAGATGTTTATATACACAGTAGATTTAGGCAAGAAATCTTGCACTGCAATGGAAAAGTATTCTTTTAAATGTAAAACTTTGTTTTATAAAATGAACACCAGGAATTTAGGACATACTATTCTCACATTCTCTGGCCCTGTAATATTTCAGATTATAAACACATTTAAGTGAAACAAGTAATTAGTAAGAAAGCAGAACTGTTGTTTAAAAACCTTTTTTTACTTTTAACTTTTAGTTCTGGAAAAACTAAATTTAAAGAGTAACTCCACTTTTGTTGAAAAAAACGCAATCACCTCTGGTTGATCAATTTACATACAGTATTTTAACAAATGTTGTTGCAGAATCCTACCTTTTCCTGCTCTGAGGGAAAAACTGTTTGTTTCAATATGTCCATTGGATATGGATTCTGAATGGGAGGTCTGGTTTGTTATATTCAGCTGGTGCACTCTTCGTGCTTTGAGGGAAAAAGTTGAAGTGTCTGCATCTCTTCAGAAGTGGTTAACCCTTATTAAGTATCTCACCAAAACTAAAATTTATATTGCAAAGGGTGCCTAAATTTTTTACTTTTTTGACTTTTTAGACATCTTGGAAAATAAGTCAGACAAACAGAAAATGGCATTTCCTGGGCTGTTATGTACACCAACAGAGGAAACGCCTCCAGCTTTCCATATTGTATTGTATTTTACAGAAAATCAACCCTGTTGCTTATTGAAAAGGTATTTTTTACTAATATTAAATTATAATATGAATTATGTAACAATTGCATACACTATATTATTTTTTTATTTGCTATATTTTTTCACAAAAGTGGAGTATCTCTTTAAAGCATTTTGATTAAAGGAAATTGATAATACCTGCATTTCTGTAATGATAACATTCTTCATTCTAATATTTATTTATTTATTCTGCTGCTGCTGGTATAGATTTCAATTTTTCTTTCATTACATAAAATAAAATTTAGAACACTGTACCCAAAAGCATTAAAGTCATATAGATATTTCAAATAAAACAATTAAAAAACAAAAAAAAATAAAAATACAAAACTCAAAACTGTTATATTAGCCTAAGAGGCACATACATTAGCATGTAGCAAAAAGTAACATGAAAAAAGAGCTAAAGATCTGTAATACAGATTAAACAGAGGAAAAAGCCATATGAGTGGGTTTATGCACAAAAGAAATCTACATGGTAATAATAATACACACATATTTTAATAAAAATGACCCCCCAATTTCTATATGCCTGGATTTAAACGTTGAAAATATTACTTAAGTGCTTGCAACATATACACATATTGATATATTACTAAAAAGGGGCATAACCAAAGCTTAAGGTATACATAAACTCAAAAAGAAAAATATTGTACCTCACCAGTCCTTAGATGTTGATGTTGAATTCGTTTTCACTTTGTAGGGTAAAGCATTTTTAGTAAGCACAGAATATATATTTTGATCCAGCCAGAAATGTGATGCACTTGTCAATTCCTAAAAGCTTAAAATAATGCACAAAGAACTTTATCTTTATTTTCTAGTTCCATCAATCCACTGTGTAATGGAGATTAATAGGGATAAGCAAATATGCCCTGGTTCAATTTGCCAAGGATGTGTTGAATACTTTTCGAAATCTAATGAAAACAAACTTAGTGGTGAATCATATTGCCATCTGTTAGAAGGTGAATCCTGTTAGCAAATTCTGGAAATTTTTAGGGACAATAGCAAACTACTGGGAAAAGGCCTGAGAAACTGAGCGCTGCTATTAACAGCATGTTTAAATGCACACAAAAAAAAACATGTAAAAATGATACCATACTGCAGAGAGGGTCTCATTTCATGTGGCTCAAGGGGAACCCTGAAATTGCACAAATCCTTTAAACAACATCATGCATGGAGATGGGGATGCCTGTATGCATTGTTTTGGCACAATGCAAAATTGTTTGTCTCAGTGACAGCGTAGGCAGGCAGCACATATTGGGCTCTGAGATAGCTTTTTTAGCTACAATTAGCTTGGCTTACATACAGCAGCATTAGCAGCCCAGCCTCTTTCCTTTCAATTTGAAAAAAAAAGTTTTTTTCAGGTAGTTTTAGCAGTGACACATTTTTTTTCAGCAAGCTGCAATAAGTTTGCTTTGATTGGCAGACAGAAAATTGGCTAGTTACTATCTGAAACTGCCTCTGTTATTGCTGATGCAAAATTTTCCTGTCACTGGCCAATATCTATCAACCTCTCATTAATAATTAAGAGAGCACAGAAGATTCAACTTTGTAAAAATGTCTAGCAAAATTACATTGTCATTGAAGAAAGATTGGCTGAAATGTACTAGAAAGAAGAGTGCAGGCATGTACATTACAATAGGAGTTAAGAGAATACAGATAATATGGCAGTATAAAATTGGCCAGCAACAGGACAGTTTTAGTCAGGGATAATAGGCCTAACCAGTTTATGCCAAACTTTTACTTTTATGAGGACTTAAATGATGCAGTGGTATGCTGTGAATAAAAGGTAACTCCAAGAGCACATGGACAGTAGTAAGCTAATGCTGTGCTTTGAAGATTAAACACAAAGGTATTCAAAACTCCAAAATACTTTCCCTAAAATTAAAGCCCACCTTTGTTAAAGAAAAGCCTTGCAGAAAAAAAATGTTTAACCTAAAAAAACCTTTAACTTACAATAAAAACATTTTTTGGGGGGAGATAGTTTACTAAAGGTAAATAGGTTGTTCCAGTTGCAAAATAATTATCCCCGGAGCTTAGTAATAGTGGTGAATGCTCACTTTGCAAGGATACCTAATCACATACAAGGAAAAAATAAACAGCATTTTGCTGCACATGATTGGATGACGGAAGTCAGCAGAGCTTCACCTCATTAAGGTTTTCAGATCTGGGGATAATCCCCTTGCAAGTGAACAGTCTATTTGCCTTTAAATCAATCCTTATACTTCTAAAATAAATTAAATCCCCTAAATGTTACCCCCTGAAACAAAAGCCTGAGATGCCTTGCTGAAATAAAAGAAATGTAACCTAAACTATAGGCCCTATAAACATAAAAAATTACATACCCCTAAAATGAGTGAAAATCCCAGCAAATTATCCCTAAAGGAACCCAGATAATGTCAAACCCACTTGATTTGTTTCTAATCCATGGTAGAAGCAAACCTGAACCTCATTCCTAGAGAGGAACAAAGGCTGGCATATTTGAAGTCCAAAATGTGTGGCAACTATGACTGCTTTCAAAGATAGTGGAGAAATGGGTGCAGACATGAAGGTATAGGACATGGGTTATTCACAAGATTAGCAGGTGACAATAGAGGTAAAAATAGAAAACAAATGTAGTCAATGCATCTGAGAACTGGTAAGTTGCAATACAATCAATTATTGTTTTTGGGTTTAAATACTCTTTTATTTGCTGCAAGCTTCTGCTTAGAAAGTAAAAAAGAGTGACACAAGAAGAAAGAGAAAGACCAGATGGAAAGGTAAAATACTGTTACTGTATAGGACTTCCAGAAGTGGACTTTTAGCACCTATACTGCCAAAACAATTCTCTATATATGTATTCTAATAAAGTGCATTGTTGTCCCCTGTAGACCTAAGAAGAAAATGCAATACTCTCTTTGCAGAAATTCCTCTACCGCTTTGTAATTATGTCACTGTTGTTACCATTTACTTTAGGTAGCATTACAGAGTTCTTGTTGTTTAAAGGAAAGATATAATTCTTGTATATATTTTCTTTTTTTAAATATGTTCAGAACTAAAAATATTTATTCTCTTTCATATCATTTTTTTAGTCCGATTTGTATGAAATATATCATACCAGGTATAGCTCTAGGCTCCTAGCAACAACCTTAGCAGCTTTGCAGCACAAAAAACACATAGATTTTCATTTACAAAGAGGGAGTCTGAATGCCAACAGCTTCTGCTGAGCTCTCTATAGAAAACCCCTAAATCTCTGTGAATCATGTGTCTTGGGTTCACCATGTAGTTTTTTTTTTAAATAATGACTTTATATACGATACATAGTAACAAAAAATACTATTGGTTTAAAAACCTAAAAAAAAAAAAAACAACAAAAAAAATTAAATTGACCAACAACAAATTATGACTTCCCTTTAACCAGTTGCCGACTGCCCGCCGTGGATTGATGGCGGCAGGTTGGCACTGCTGCGTAAATTGCAGTCCCCTGACAATGGGCGCGGGAACGTGTATTGTGGGCACACGTGTGCTGCCAGAGGCGCGCTCGCACGCTCACTGGCTAGCGGGGGAGCCAATCAGCGGGTGGGGCAGACTCAATGTCACTTGCGATCGCTCCTGAGACGCGACAAAATGGAGAACTGTGTATGTAAACACGCAGATCCCCATTCAGACAGGGGAGAGGAGCGTGATCGTATGTTTCCTGTGTTTAAGAACAACGATCTCTCACCTCCTCCAGGCAGCTTATCCCCCATACAATTAGAAGCACCACAGAGGGAACACAGAGGGAACATAGTTAACGCCTTGATTGGCCCTAGTGTTAACGCCTTTTCTGCCAGTGACATTTATACAGTAATCAGTGGCTATTTATAGCACTGATCGCTGTATAAATGTCAGTGATCCCAAAAAAGTGTCCGATCCATCCACCGCAATATCGCAGTCCCGCTAAAAATCGTAGATCACCGCCATTACTGGTAAAAAAAATTAAATAAATAATAAAACCGCCATAAATCAATTCTCATAGTTTATAGACGTGACTTTTTTGCAAACCAATCAATATATGCCTATTGTGTTTTTTTTTTACCAAAAATATGTAGAAGAATATATATCAACCTAAACTGATGAATAAATGAGTTTTTTTATATTTTTTTGGATATGTATTATAGCAAAAAGTAAAAAAAAAATTTTCTTTTTCAAAATTGTTGCTCTTTGTTTATAGCGCAAAAAATAAAAAACGCAGAAATCAAATACCACCAAAATAAAGATCTATTTGTGGGGTAAAAAAGGTGTCAATTTTGTTTGGGTACAATGTCGCACGACCGCGCAACTGTCAGTTAAAGTGACGCAGTGCCGTATCGCAAAAAGTGCCCTGGTCAGGAAGTGGGAAAATCCTTCCGGGGCTGAAGTTGTTAATAGGTAATTCTGATCAACACATGTTGATAAGAAATCTTACTTAGCATATACCTTTAGGCCAACTATTAAAATCAAAAGATGTTTGTTTAAAGTGATAACATGAAGAAAAAAACGTTACTAAACTGGCCAACCACAAAAATTAACTAATTATTTACATAGAACCTATACAGTTGTACTGGTGATACATTTTATTCAGCTGGATGCTAGACATTATCAGCTATTCTGTTACATTTCTATAATAGGGATGAGCATTTATGTCTCTGTAGTTTGATCACAAGTGAGACAGTGTACTACACTAGAAATTATAACCAGACAAACAATCATGTCTACCACATAAGAGCTGGTGTTTTTTGACTGAAATATGAAGAATTTTCAGAAGATTGATTAGAATGAGAGCCAGGCTGACTGCAGATCATTTAAAAGTGGGTTCTGTGTGCTGTGATATGTAAATGATATATAAATGGTCATGCACAGCTACATATTCTTCCAAAATACTCCATTTCGGATAATTTGAGTTTAACCACTTCAACCAAATTCATGGAAAACAAACCTTTTCTAAATAAGCACTTTCAAATAAATGTGTTTAGATGGCTTGCCCAAAGTGGCATAGAAATCTTTATAACCAGCTCAATATGTTTAATAAATTATTGTCCACAAGTATGTTCTTATGAAATATTTTTTTTTGTAATGGCTTACATGGAGGCAGGGGTACCAGAGTTTGCCACACTTAATTAAGGTAGACCATTATGTTCTAGAGCTGTCAACAGCAGTAATAAAATGTAAGGTAGTCAATTAAGTAGGTATTCCATCATTATGTATAACAATAAGAATCACATAAAGCTGGTCCCTACTCTCTTACAGTTTTTTGGTCACACATTTTTTTAAAAATACATTATCTAGATTATCTTAGAGGTACATAATGACAGGATGTCTATTAACACAAAGGGCATTGTAAGATACTGTACGTATTAGTAAAATATTACTGTATATTTAACCAAATCATTTATTTTAATGAAAACCAACACATATCAACCACAACAGGTTTCTTCAATGGGTAGTCCAACAATTGCTGCTTTTTTATAGTTGATGCACTAGCTAAATTTAAAGTGGTCAAACATGGCACAGCAGGATTGAAAATAAATAAAATGGTATATGGATTGCTGAATACAATCAGCAAATGAATTCACCAAACTCTACTGCAAAAAGAAGTTAATAAGAGTATATGGACCAAAGAGCATTTAATTATTCTCTTCTGTCACCTATAAGCCTACCCTGCACATTATCAGTTAACACTTTCTACATTAAACCTGTATCTGTAATCATTCACTTAGTGCTTACGTCAGTTGTTTATTATTTTACTCATTGGATTTCAATATCAACTTTGGTGGGTGAAAAGGTCATTCACTCTCTATACCTTGCCTACCACCCATCCCATTTCTAAGGAATAACCACAAAATAAGCATGTTTGTGTACAAGTATAGCCAAATTAAGTTATGCATAATGTTCTAAAGCTGAATAAACAAAATAAAGATGCTGGTTTTAAAAGCATGAGCTACTTGCTCACTTTTAGAATTCACACAATAAAAATCCAAATCAAGTAACTAAATTTAAGCTATTGCCCTTTAAAATACATTGCGTTTGGTTTGACATCTAGCAAATGACAACTGTTCTGACACAAATAAAAAGTAAACTCTGGCAAAAATTACAACAAACACACTGGAATGTGAAAAAATAAAATAAAAATAATAACATTTTAATATTTTGATGATATCTGAACCTTTTGACATGGAAGTAAAAATTAAATTTAAAATGATTGTCCTTATGAGCCACTTGTCTTTAATAAAACATATTACTCTTCATATATATATATATATATATATATATATATATATATATAGATATATAGATATATTACAATTTTACCATGAAAAAAATATTATCATACACAGATAATATTGAAGTGTTTAATATGTGAAATGGTCCTAGCTTCAAATCTTGCTGTGTAAAAAATGAATTTGAAAACACTATGTTTCATGATTTGTCTATTAAAAAACATTTCTAGGCAAGATTAGAAGATATATATATATATGTATATATTTCAAGTTTCCACAAAACTATGCTAGAGAAAGATACGTGTAAGTTATATGATTTGGGGCTAGTTTTTCAAAATAGTAATCTTCAGATACATATTTTACAATTTCAAACTGTACAGATTAACCAATGTTGTTTTTAACAACATTTACAGATCAAATCCTATTTTTAATTTTTTTTTATAAAACATACTTGTAAAATTAAAATCCACAGGATAAAATAAGGAAGATCAAAATATGCCTTAGTAGGTCATAGTGCTCAATCTTGAAAGCTGCATCTTTGGTATTTAGAGTTCCATACAAATTGATGTAGCCTACAGCTTCTTTTGACATGGAGAACAGGAATTGGTCCAGATCTATAATTATGAAACACTATTCAATAATTATATTAACAATAAATAATTTAGGACCTGAATAATTTTTTTATGTTTTCGTCACATGGGCGGTGTAAATCATTTATAAATCAACTAAATTGTACCACTTTTTCAGAAAATTATATAATATATATATTTTATATTTATTTAGAAGCTTTGAAATAGTACAGTAAACACTTTGCAACACGGTGTATAAACTACAGAATGTCTTCTGAGATTCCATGGGTCTGTGGATAAACAATATATTTTTTTTAATGACCCATGGGTGAAAAAAAACATGATCACAATCTTTCTTGTAAAGTTTGGATTATCTGGGAAACACTTGATCACACAAAAATAATATAAAACAGTCAAGTTTAAAACAGTGATATTGCATTTGTAATGCAGGTTCTATCTGTACGATTGGCTTCTTGTGGTGACTATAAACATCTAAAGGGCTCAGTGATGTTTTGGAGAAAGAAAGATATATAGTGCTGTAAACAGGCACACACTGATAAGTGAGGCAAAGTCCGTCGCCTCCACAGTTTAAACAGTTCTCCTTCACATTTCAACTCATTTCTCAGGCCTGCTGAGAGCAGAAAGGTCCTTATATTGGACACATCTTCAGCAGCAGAATTATAATCCTTCTGGGATTCCACACTAGATGGCCAAGATAATGATTCTATTAAGTTGATGCTTTTGTTGGTCAACTTGTGCAAATCATGCTGCTTCAGTCCAGTAGAATTGACTAGCATATCCTTTTTCGTGCTATGGGAAAACAACAAAAAAGATAAAGGTTAAAATTCAGTATTCCAATGTGCACACACATTAGATTTGATTTACTAAAGGAATAGATATTGCTGACTTATCATAGCAAAGTGATTATTCACTAGAGTCCAGTACATACACAGAGGCTGTGTTTACTGTGGATATCCAGCATTATAAATAAAAAAAAACCTGGATTTTACCGCCTTCATTTTTAGATGACCGAAGTGAAGTTAATTTTGCTTTATTCTTTAAACTGAATATTCTTAAACTCCTTTAGTAAATCAACCCCAATATATTACATAGACATGATGTGGTGTTTGGCACTGATGAGTTAATTTACTAAAGAAGCAATTCCTATATTTTTCCTAAAGTGTCAAGAGATTTCTCAAGAATATTGTTTATTGGGCTTGTATAAAAAAAAATTAGTAATTCAGTCTCAAGAATTTAACCACTTCCATACAGGACACTTACACCCCCTTCCTTACCAGACCAATTTTCAGCTTTCAGCACTCTCACACTTTAAATGACAATTACTCAGTCATGCAACACTGAATGATTAAAAAAAAATATGTTCGGGTTATTTGTTATAAGAACTCTTTAGAGAACTGTGAAATCCTTTTTATATCCTTAACGAAGAAATCATTTAATTGAGTAGTCACGGTTTGTGGTGTAGTACAGATACATTATATAACCCCAACTAAATGATTTCCTCAAATTCTTATAAGTCAAATTTCTTATTTCGTTTTAATTGAAGTGAAGCCAGTAGATTTTTACTTCCGCCATTTTAGGTCCAAAAAAAAATAAATATTACGACCTATAGGTGTCATTTGTGTCGGAGACACATACATGACCTGAGATCACTTATTAGTGAAACGATACTATTCAGTCGTTAT
>BLSH010019869.1:788721-822021 GCA_018402905.1 Glandirana rugosa
ATATTTTTTTTAAAAAAAGTGACAAAAACCGGCTAAATATAAGAAGGAGTATAAACGCTATTTTTTTTTAGCGTTAGCCGCAAATAACTAACCAAAAATTAAAAACCCCAAAAATGAATTCTCATCATCCGTAAACGCGACCACTTTTGCGCAAACCAATCAATAAACGCCGATTGCGATTTTTTTTTATCGCAAATATGAGGAAGAATATAAATCGGCCAAAAACAGTGAAAAAAATTTTTTTTATATTTTTTTTTGGATTTGTATTTTAGGAAAAAGTAAGAAATTTGGGTTTTTTTGCAAAATTGTCGCTCTTCTTTTGTTTATAGCGGCGATCAGAAATGACGCAGCGGTGATCAAATACCACCAAAAGAAAGCTCTATTTGTGGGAAAAAAAGGACGCAAATTTCGTTTGGGTACAACGTCGCACGACCGCGCAATTGTCAGTTAAAGCGACGCAGCGCCGAATCGCAAAAAGGGCTCCGGTCCTAAAGCTGGAAATCCTTCCGGGGCTGAAGTGGTTAAAATGACACTAAAATTATGATTCTGGTACAAAACATTGCAAACTAATGAAGACAAAAACATTTCAAAACTAATGGTTAATAAAATAGAAATGAACAAATGAAAAAATCAACAGGAAAATACTAGTATTTGAATGGAGAAAGAGAAGAATGAGTTAATTAGAGAGGATTAGAGTTAATAAAGGGTTGAAGAGGGGCAAATTGTATTTTAAAAAATAATCATTTTACTTGTCAGGTTGCTTGAAATGACATCATCTGCAGATTGAAGCTCATCCTTTTGTTATCTTGTATATCTCTATTTCCTGTCTGAACAGTGATAAACACTGAGTCAGACAGTTTTTTTTTTACATCATCAGCAGCTAGAGCTGCTCTATGTACACAGCAACTCTCAGATTCAATTAATCAGTTGGGGGGGTGGGGGGGGGGTTGTGGCAGCAGGTCAGAAGGACTAGACGTGCTACACAAAGTGCTACATGTGCTGTGTGCTATGATGCCTTTTTTGGGCGTGTATTGCATGTCCAGTGTCCTAAACTAGTTGAAAAAAATGCTTAAGACCCCTTTCACACTTGTGCGAGTTGTCCTGCGATTTAAGACTGCAATGTTCCATGACAAGTCATTCCCCATTATTTCTAATGAGTACCATTCATATCTGTATGACTTTGAAGTCCCTGCATTACTTTGGCCCAACTTTGATGCAACTTGAGGTCCATAGACTTCAATGTTAAACCCTTAAAGTCTCATGTAAATGACACCTGATTAATATAGATGCAAATTCTGTACTATTTCTGTACGACTTTGTAATATGTTTTCATTGTGGCAAAGTTGCAACAAAGTTGGACCAAAGTTGTACTGATCCGAAATTGTAGAAAAATCACTGCAAAATTGTGGTAAAATCGGCAAAATCACAGCAAAAAAATTGTGGTTAAAATCGTGTCACATAAGTGTGAAAGGGGCCAAAAGGAAACTTTCTATGACAGAAGAGATTGTGTGTGGCTGATTTATTAAGTATTTGAGACTCTTTACTCAAAAGGGCAAACATTCCCTTCAATTATTCAATAATGTGCTCATGAAATAAGTAATCAGGAATTTGCTTTTGACATAACTGGATAACAGAAATTAGTAGAAAATATATAAGGACTTGGGCCTCATCCAAAAAATCCAAACAACAGAAGGCAAGAACCTGGGTAACAACCCCCTGAACCCTACAAAGGGGGACGATGGTCGTTAAAGTTCGCCTCTGTAAGGTTCAGGAGGTTGTTACCCCGGTTCTTGCCTTTTGTTGTTTGGATAACAGAAATTAATATTCATTCTTTTTCTTGAATGAAGATTCTCAACTCTTTTAGTAAATCAGCCACTGTATGTTTCTTCTGACATAAATGCTTCTCCCTTGACTGTCAGCCTGCCAGAGTACAGTCTAAGCGTGTCTTAGGGTGGTGAGGTAACTCCCACATGTGAAGAAGTTAGGTCATCCCTGCCCAGCAAATCAGGAAGACCAAAGACTCTAAACCCCAAATAGAGGTGGAAGCACCTATATTGGAGTGACATAACATCTCTGGAGGGGGGGCAGTTTGCAAGTGCCATAATGTGCATTATGCTAAACATAATAAGACATTATGGCAAGAGCTACTGTGGCCCCAAAATTTGCATGTGGTTTAGCTCAAATTTAAATGTACTTAAAATATAATTTTTTAATGGTGAAGAGTTAGAACCCTTGTCAGGTTTTTATTGCTGCCTGGGTCCTTGCTAGGGAGATTCATCTCCTCTTTTTGTCTTGGTGACCACTGTAACTGTAACTGAAAGAAAGAAAATATTTAAACTGTTTAAGAGGCTTCACTTTGGAGAGATTATTTCTTATTGTATCTTCAGAACCATAAGTGCAGGGAAATATCCCCAATGTGACACAGATGGTGTCGCAAATGGGTTTTAACCATTCCCCACCCTATATAAAATGTAAAGCATTTTGCTTTACATACTATCATACTAAGGGAATTTAAATTAGGTATTGCCCATTGTATGCTGCTATTTACAAGACTATAAAATAGCACCATTTGGATATCACATACTACAAGCTAAATGCACATCGAGGGATAGATAGATAGATAGATAGATAGATAGATAGATAGATAGATAGATAGATAGATAGACAGATAGATAGACAGACAGACAGACAGACAGACAGACAGACAGACAGACAATCTGAGCTCTATGTTGTATGTATTTTATACTCAGCAAATTATCCTACCAATATCTATAAGGCAAATATGTTAAAAACAGAAAAAAAGCTAACTGAGGTTAGTTGTAAGTGTAACAACCTAACAGAATTGTGTTTAGTCAATGGCACAATTAAGGAATTAAGAGACAAATCTGTGTAAGTACTTAATCAAATGAATACTTGTATCAAGGGCTAAGCAGCGAAGCAGAAGTAAAATGCTATAAATTCATTTTATTCAACTTATCAGCATGAAGTTACCAGGATAAATAAGTTGTTAGTATACAAATTTAGCATTTTAGAATGGCCAGCATTAGGATACTGAGTGCTCTAGATACATGTTTAAAGATGGAATTTGTGTTCCTTGTGCATTATTTTCCAAGGTCATGCTTCGCTAATTAAGATTGTGTTTATGCAAACTGATTCCCAGGTGAGTTTCGTAAGGAAAGAAAAAAATGTCTACCAAAACAGGCTTGTGGAAATGCATATGTATTAGATATGGCTATAAGCGATTATAAAATCCAGTCTGTTCATTAACGTTGGCTAAACACATAATAGACAGCAAACCTGGAAAGTGCATTAAAATTGCATTATTTGGGAAAATCTGGCTGTATACTGGTGGCCTCTAATAACATTGTGCAAAGAGCAGCAGGATGTGACAATTAATTGAAAACCAATCAGTTTCCTTCGCTCAGAAAATCAAAGTTGGAACATAATTGAGAGATATTTTTTAAATGGGCAGCACATAGACCATTGCTTTTTTTTTGTATAGTGGTATTAAAGCAGACCTTTAGCTAAAAAAGCAAAGTTACTTATTTACTGTGCCATTATTTCTTGGGATAATACATCAGTATAGGGTTAGATATCATACAGGGGGATTAACCAATACATGACTAGATCAGCAAATGAGCTATGTTTTACTAAATGAGCACAGAAACATACAAAATTGTGTCAGATGAGCATCCTTGCTAAGTTTCCAGTAGACAACCTCCCTCTACAAAACTATAATTGGGGAATATATGGGATCAGATAAGATAATAAATTCACCCTATTTACAACTTTTGCTAAGTTCACAGTTGTTCCATACAATATCAGCCAAAATTAAGATATTGTTGCTTGGGATGAATACTGAGATTCCAGATTTGTACTTACTAATAAAATAACATTAAATGGTGTATCACTGTCTTCCAGTGCTTTATGTTCTAGATGCGAAGAACAAATTTATGAAAACAAAGTAGGGCCACACCCAGATACTATAATACAATAAAGTGAATAATGCACTGATCTGTACATAGCATATTAAAGAAGAAGTATGGCCGCTCTTTTGACCCTACTTCTCCTATGGATCACAGGAGTGCAGTTGGTTGGCTCCTGTGACCCATTTTCAGCTGACAGCTGAAGCCCACTGCCGGCTGACGTCACACAGTCTGGCCTGTGGATCGATCCTGACTTAACAGTCAGGATCTTCTCAGAAGCCTGGACTGGATGCTGGCTCAGGCTCTCAACAAGCTACTAAGAGCCTGAGCCAGCCACTCCTTCCCTCTTCACAGCCCGGCATTCCAGTGAGTGCTGGAGGAGCAGGGCAGAAAGCTTGTGATTGACAGTCACTGGCTCTCTGCTCACTAAAAACTGAGAACCAAGCGATTAGTGGTCTTGATAGCTCAATTCTCAGTAGTGATTGGATGAATGGTTCAGCGCAAGCATGAGTCCGGATTGAACATTTGCCTGTTCGGTCGTTCACCGAACACCCACATTTGGAGAATTTGCTACAACAAACACCCTGCAATACACTGAGTGCTGCACAGTGCAAAGTGCACTCTGGTCCCGGATTGGGCAAAGCTTTGCCCAATCAGGGCACAGTGTAAACTGGTTGTTAAGGAGTGGGGCCAGAAAGCCGGCCGCGGAGTCCTTAACAACTGATGAGTCATCAGTTGTCAATGGGTTTCCCTGCTGACAGTTGAATAAAAACAAAAAAGTGCCAGTAAAAGAAAGAGAAAAAATGGTGTGTGGTTCCCGCCAGTCCATACCAGGCCTTGATATGGATTTGGAGGGGAACCCTATGCCAAAGTATAGAATAAAATGGGTCTCCCCAAAATCCATACCAGACCATGCAGCCTGGCAGGTCAGGAAAGAGGGAATGAGCACCCTCCCCCCTCCTGAACCATACCAGGCTGCCCCAACCCAAAGCACCTTGTCCCCATGTTGATGGGAACAAGGGCATCTTCCAGACAACCCTGGGCTGCTTATCGGAATCTGGAAGCCCCCTTTAACAAGATAGCACCCCTACCCATTGACCAAGAAAGTGTAATAAAGTAATAACCACACAAGACAAGTTTTTGACAAATCCTTTATTAAAAAGAAAAAATAATCCACCGTCAATCACGCCACCCACACCCTGAAAAATAGAAGAAAAAAAACGCCACCTCCCGCCGAATGCCTGCTCTGCGCTTTGACATTTCTTATATAGGCAAGAGGCGGGGCCACCCGCTACATCACCCAGTGGCACTGCCTCCTTCTGACGTCACGTGAGATTTAAGGACACTATTCTTTTATTTTTATTTTTTAATAAAGGATTTGTTAACAACTGTCTTGTGTGGTTATTACTTTTATACACTTTTTTGGTGAATGGGTAGGGATACTATGTATGCAGTACTCATTCACATAGCGGGCCAGGATCTGGGGGCACCCTTGTTAAAGGGGGCTTCTAGATTCCAATAAGCCCCCCACCCACAGATCCTGACAACTACAGCCCAGGGTTGTTGGGAAAAGGCCCTTGTCCCCATCATCATGGGGACAAAATGCTTTGGGGTGGGGGGCACCCACCCCCCCAGGTTGAGGTCATGTGACCTGGTATGGTTCAGGAGGGTAGGGGGAGCGTTTGCTCTTCCCCCCTTTCCTGACCTGCCAGGCTGCATGCCCAGATAAGGGTCTGGTATGGATTTTGGGGAGGACCCCATGCCATTTTTTCTTTATTTTTTCAATAGCTGGGTGCCGGCAATTGTAACCGCAAGTCATTTTAAATGAGTCAATAAATTTGACTATATTTTTTTTCTTTAGAAATGTCATTTTTGCTATAGCATGTTTTATGCATGCTACAGATGTGCCACTTTACAGGCACATTAAGGGGACCCCCCAGACACTATATTTAACCACTTCAATATCAGGCACTTACCACCCTTCCCATCCAGATCAATTTTCATCTTTCAGCGCTATTGCATTTTGAATGACAATTGCGCAGTCATGCGGCACTGTACCCGAACAAAATTTTTATCATTTTGTTCCCACAAATAGATCTTTTGGTGGTATTTGATCACCCCTAAGGTTTTTATTTTTTGCGCTACAAATAAAAAAAAAAGTTTTGAAAAAGAAAAAACGTTTTTCTTTGTTTCTGTCACAAAATTTTGTATATAAGTACATTTTCTCCTTCACTGATGGGCACTGATGTGACTACACTGATGGGCACTGATGAGGCTACACTGACGGGCACTAATGAGGCAGTACAGGTTGGCACTGATGAGGTGGCACTGATAAGGTGGCACTGATGATGAGGCACATATATGCAGCACTGATGGGCACTGATAGGTGGCACTGAAAAGCAGCACTGATGGGCCCTCATAGGCGGCACTAATGGGCACTGATAGGTGGCACTGGGCACTGATGGGCACTTATAGGTGTCACTGATGGGCACTGAGAGGCAGCACTGATGGGCACTGATAGGTGGCACGGATGGGTGGCACTGGTGGGCACTGGTACATGGCACTGTATACAGAACTGTAAGGGATGGCACTGGCAGGCATGACATATGCCATCCCTACAGTGCACTGCATACCTCTTACCTGGTGGTCTAGTGTGGGCTCCCTGGTGGTCCCTGGGTGGCCTCCAGATCGTCTCCCTGATGGTCCTGGGCAGCCTCCTCATAGTATCCCTGGGGGGGCTCCCTGGTGGTCCTGGGCAGGCTCCCTGGTGGTCCAGTGTGGTGATCCTGAGGGGGGCTGCACTAATAAACATTCAGTGCAGACCCCCCTGTCAGGAGAGCAGCCAATTGGCTCTCCACTACTCAGGTCTGCAGACCTGAGTAGAGGAAAAGCCGATAAACGGTTGTTCCTGTTTACAATGTGACCAGCCGTGATTGGTCACGGCTGATCACATGGTAAAAAGCTTCCGATGGAAGCTCTTTACCTCGATCGGTAATGCGGTTGGTTAGGCACCACTGATCACCGCAATGCGTGCCCCTGTGGGTGCTCAATCGTGGGTTATCCTGCGGACATCAATAGACACCCAGTCAGGATAATGAAGCCACCGCCTGGCCGGGCAGGAAGTGGTTAAAGGAATTTTTCTTTCTTTTTTATTGATACATGTCCCCCAGGGCAGTACCCATACCCCCATAACCCCATACCCCTTGTATGGCAAATTACTTGCGTATAAGCTTTCAAAATGGGCATTTTTGAATTTTCCTGTTCGGCTCCCATAGACTTCAATGGGGTTTGTCATTCGGGTTAGGACATTTCCCCTCTTCGAGAGTTCTGCAGCAAACTGAACAGGAGGGTGTTCGGCCCAGCCCTAGTTCTCAGTCTTAGAGGTGGCAGGGACAGATGCAGCATTGAACCAATGCTGCATCCACCTAGGTAAGTATAACTTTTTTTTTTAAACCCATACTTCTCTTTTAAGTTAGACTATTGTTAGGAGAGTGGTGATGGCATTTTTATCCATTTAACATAGTCAAAACAGTACTCCATATTACTGCTCATAAATCATAATGGAAAAATCATCAAGGTCCCTTTAAATTCATAATTTTCATAAAAAACATATAAGGTAATCAGAACAAGAAATATATTTGAATTAATAATTAACAGCAGTTTTAGATTTATTAAAGGAAAATGTTTTCAATAATTAAACGCACAATGAAAAAGTATAGTGCAAATTTTGATGTGTGTAAATAGGTTGTACAATCTAGAAGACAGAATTCAATTACACATTTTAGCTAGGTATGCTTAGTTTGTTTGTCATACCCCAGTTCCCTATTGTCCAGAATAAAATAATTTCACTGTAATTGTGGAACATATGATAATGTTCCTATCTGCTCAGAACATATAGAGAAAAGCACATTCACTTATAAAATTATATATAATGAGGCAAGTATTATAGCTTTACTGGACAATTATTGGAATTTCTATTGAACATGACATATTTCAACAAATACCCTTACATTCAAATAACATAATCTATATTTTCCACTTGGCTTTTAAACTAAGTGAAATAAATGAAAATACAAAGCCATGATGTAGCATTGGAAAGGTAAAAATGACAAGCAGATTCCTTGGCTTCCTGGTCATGTGATATGTGATGATAGGTGAGTTTAAAAAAATGAAAAAACTGAATTATAACATTCATTCTTACTTTAGCCAACTTTCACCCAATTGGTATAACATCATGCTCAAGTTAAAGAAACCCTATAGCTAACAAAATAAAATAATACTGACTGACATCAGTCTGCAAAATAAGATGAATACTCACTAATCCAGCAGAAGGTGTGTTGCAACTTTACTCAAAGACTGACAAATGTCTTGGCTGCTCAATACTTTTGAGAGTGTCGGTTAGCATGCCCCCTGCTAGATGCTTGGGTTCCCTCTACTGACCTCTACATCACTACTGTGAAGCTTTCAACCTCCCCAAGGCTACAACATGAATCAGTTCAGAGATTGTGGTATAATGACCAGCTATCATGACCAGCAGTAGCTGTTTATAGCTATTGTAGTTAAAGTGGTCCTTTGACCTCTTTCCCTTAAAATCATAGCTACATGCTGATATGGAATTATCTTATATTTATTAGTTAAACAAACATGTTTTGCTTTAACTTACAATTGTTGTTTTTCCACTTTCTGGTTAGGTAAGGCACTGGTGATGATGAGGAGACTCAAAGATGCATCCTGGGAAGGCAACATCACCAGTGCCTCCCTCTCCAGTAAAGGGAGATTCATCTGCCCTTTTTAAAAATAGCCACTATGAGAAGAATGGGGTGGAAATATATATATAAGGTATGCAAACAATAAAAAGCCTCTGTTATAATTTTTAGGAAAGAGTTAAGTTCCTCTTTATTTGCTTTATTTGTTCAATGAGATAAGAAAATAAATGAAAATTGTTTGTATTACCTATGACAGTCATATTCCATCATTTTATTATGTTTTGGCACCTAGGAAACAAATGAATAAAGCTGGCTAGTATGGTCATCAAAAACATTTATTTCAAGCAGTTTAATAAATCAGACCTAAAGTGGTTATTATACACTAAGATCACATGTTGTACCTTCTATCGTACACATCGAGGTTCATTTACTAAAGAAGTAGAATGTTCACTTTGTCCAAAGAAGATGTGCTCACTTCAGTCATCCAGTCGTGTGCAAGGAAATGTCTTGTGCATAACTGGGTATTGATGATTTTTCTGCTCATTTGGTTAATGAACCACAAAGTATATCTGGACTATAAACATAAGAAGAAGCAGTTCTGTGACAATATTATCCTCTTTTAGATCGCTGATATAACTGAGACCATGTTTTTCTCATTCGACCAATAACAGGATCAGGATCTTTAATTTTATTTTCTGTTACTTGTGATTCATAACACAATAAATCAGAATCTTTTTGCATTGTATTTCACTAATTACAAAGTAAATGCCTGTTAAACACATGCACACTAAGTTCTACTTTCTGTTGATCTGTAATACATGTGGTTGAATTATTCTTTTCTTTAAAGGTTGTGTAGTTTAAAGCACTGCTGAAGAGCTGACAGGGTTGCATTTGTTTAAAGAAAATCAGCTTGAAGCTTCAAAATCATTTTTTTTTTTAAATGCATGAACTTGAGTCACAGTGACGTGCAACCTTGCAAAAGAATATATAATCAATAGTAACAGGATTTTAGCCATGCCAAAGGCATCCTCTTGCTGCAGACATTAGAGCTGTTTTGTGATGAATCTGTCTATTATCTTTCATCTTTCTGGACTCAGTGGAGTGTCCTGTGATGTGGGATCATGTGGCTGAGTTTTAACAAGTACCATCATCATGTGTGACTGTTGCCAAAAAAGTAAGAGCTCAAAAGACAAGCAACAGACATGAAGAAAATTTGAGGTGGTTTACCTGTCACAGTAATTGGGGTGCCCCAGTGAACTGCAAAAATTTGATTTTATTCTGCAGAATAAAATTGTTAATGTGATGGCTATGTTTTGTTTCCAACAAAGATTTATTTTTTTCATGTAGCACGAATGTTCTTCTTAAGTTGTCCAAATGTATTGTGAACAATAGAGCATTAGAAGTGTCGAAGAGACCAGTGTTATTACTTTGTGGGAGGGCTCTTTCAATAAAAACAACTGAAAAGGGGAGGCATCCCCAAGAGAACATTTATCCTATGCCATGACTTTAAAGTGGATCTATAATGGTTTCTTCAATTATATTTTAGTTCGTTTTTTTCAGATATGCAATATTTTAAATTAATTTAAAGAAAAAAATATAGTCCTGATCCTACTAAATAAAGAATCATGTATAAAACCACAACACATTTCCTTTAACTCTTAATCCTTGACATTTAACCCTCACCCTATCAGTAACACTAAATCTAATGCCTAAAGTAAGCCTCAGTGTATTCTCACCTATGAAATCTAACCATGCATTCAAAACCTAACTGTAAAGTCAAAACTTTTCTGTTAGATTTTGGATAGCATAGAGAATGGTTAAAACCCATGTCCTAAAGATATGACACTCTTCAAAGTGTGGAAATCACCCCTTACACAGTTAACACTGGAACAAGAATCCTTTCTCCACTAATTTTAATCTGGTGACAACTCAAAAAAGTGTATCAAAAGGCATGCCTTACAGTCCTGGTGACAGTAGTTTCAAGAACTATCATAGTATTGGAGTGAATCTCCCCAAAACATTATATAACTACTCTCTCTCTCTCTCTATATCCTTGCAAAAAAATTTACATTTTATGTTGCTAACTCATCCAATAATATGATTGCCTCTCTCGTTGAAACAGAAACAGTTAAATATCATTCATTTTTCTGCATTGTTTCTGTAGCATTGCAGCAATAAAGCCTATTGTATTATGTGGAAAGTGAGAAATCACCACTGCTCAGATTTTTGTTTTCAACATTTATTTTCCTCTAAATAGTTTTATGCATGTGTCAGAAAATCCATTTTGCTTTAAAATGTGTGAAATAGATGAAGACTCCATGCTGCCTAAGCCATCAAATTCATGTTGTGACAGAACCAGGGAACTTTCATAGCAATAATCCGTTTTAAAATCCTGACTTTAATGTGCAATAATGTCTACGACCACTGTATAGAAACTGCATCGAAACAAATTCCCTTAGATAGCCAAGCTTCAAAGAGAGCAGAAAATCTCTGTACCCTTCTAACCACAACACAAATTTAATCCTGGCATGGTTCATTAGTGAGGATTTCCTTACATGGAAATCAAATGTAAGACCTTTCTGTGTGGTGTTACTAAAATACTTTAGGCATGATTTCTACAATCTAAAGCAGAAGAAACATTGATATGGCGCTCGGAGCAACCAATCAGGTTTCCACTTTTATTTTTTACCCGACTTTGGGGAGATGAATCAACAAATTTTACATGTTGTTATTGGGCAGTACATCCACTATTTGTTGCTCCAGGTTGCAAATGATATATAGATAGATAGATAGATAGATAGATAGATAGATAGATAGATAGATAGATAGATAGATAGATAGATAGATAGAGGAAATTAAGGCAATTTTTGATCATTTTGGGATGGTTATAACCCCTGTCAGGTGTTTTGCCATCTGAGTTGCATTGTGCAGATTTCACTTCACTTCCTGTCCCATAGCCACAGCAGTAAGTTAGAGGAAAATCCCTCCAAAGTGAGAACAATCCCATGGCAAATGATTCAGTTGACATTTATATGTTATAGCTGGGTGCAATATTTTAGCAATAAACAGATTCAAAGACATTTGTGCATGTTGTCACCTTTTAGAATCCTTGGGACTGTTGTCACCAACAAAAGAACACTCTGGGTACTTTTAAAATGAAGCTAAAGCTGGCATCAAAAATGCCTAAGGGGTGCATGTTCAATACACCCTCATGAGATATGATTTAGTGGTTGGATTTTACAGATTAATCTATCATCTTGTGCATATAGCCATCTACTGACAATGGGCCAACTGCAAAAAAAAAATCCATTCTATTTTCATATTTAGCATTTAAAGTGGAATTAACCACTTGAAGACCAGGCATTTTCTTGCACTTTTTCTTTACATGTAAAAATGTGTTTTGTTTGCTAGAAAATTAGTTAGAATCACCATTTTTTTTAAAGCAGAGGCCCTGGAGAATAAATTGGTGGGTTTGCAATTTTTTTTATGTCACACTGTATTCGCACAGCAGTTTTCAAGTAAAATATTTAGGAAAAAAATACACTTTTAAATTTCAATGCACAAAACACAATACATAACCTAATTTTTTTGCAAAGCATAAAAGATGATGTCACGTCGAGTAAATGGATCCCAAATATGTCACGCTTTACAATAGGCTACACTTTAAAAGCCTTTACAGGTTACCACTTTATATGTACAGAGGAGGTCTAGTGCTAATATGACTGCCCATAATCTGCCATTAGCGGAGATACCTCACATGTGTGGGAAGATCATCATTTGCATTCGCCTTTGCATGCTAGCACGGGGGGAAGGGGCACTTTAATATATTTTTTGTTTTAATTATTCATTATTTTATTTTTCACACTATTGCTTTATTTTTTTTATTTTTTTTATCACTGTTATTGCTGTCACAAGGAATGTAAACATCTTTGTGACAGCAATAGGCAGACCATTGTCTCTAAAAAACAGCAGTTGCAGTTATCACCCCAGTACACCCACTAGAACTCAAATGACATACCAGGTACGTGATTTGGCGGCAAGTGATTAAACCAAAAACCAAAAATATAATACATTGCAGCTTACCAATCATTATATGTGTTGGCTTCATTAGTTTTCTTTTTTTTAGGCTTTTTTCCCCCCTGTTTTCTCCGGTGATCTGGCCAGGACACACCTCGTGTGCCTCCACCCGAGATGAACGAGCACAGGGACACCTTTTGAAAGCAGCATTTTTAGTCTCTGGAGAGGGGAATGTTAGATGAAGTAGATTAAGATACCCTAACAAATTGAAGCCAAACTCCAGTTCACACTGCTGTTACACAAGCAGTTACAGCAAGAGCTTTTTTACATGGATAAAGAAAAGCTGACCATTGTAAGCACCCCTGTCAGTGGTAAATGGTTTGCATTAAAACTTTAACTGTTACATTTGGAGGAGAGCTTGCTCTGGTGAAAGTAACAGACTTACTGGCTGGATCATCAGATTTAAATACAGGGAAAAAAAGAAAAAAATACAGCCATCACATCTAATTAGTAAGCTGCAATATAATAAAAGTTTGTTTTTGGGTGTAATACTGCTTTAACCACTTAAGGACCACCCCACGTACATATACTGTGGCAGGGCGGCCCTTAAGCACAAAATCACGTACCTGTACGTTATTTTTTCAGCTCTGGGAAACATGCGCTCCGCCAGAGCCCGGCTCCCACTGTAATTGGACACAGCGGGAGCCAATCAGTGGGTCCGGCAGACCTAATGTCTGCCAGAAACCTGGCGATCCTTCTGAGAGAGGCAGAACAGCAGTCTGTCTATGTGAACAAGGTAGATCACCGTTCTGCTAGTAAGAAAGACAGAGATCTTGTGTTTCTGCTTAGCAGGAACACGGATCCCTGCCTTCCTTCAGTTAAACCATTCTCCACACAGTAAGAAAGCACACCCAGGGAACACCGTTA
Source organism: Glandirana rugosa (assembly GCA_018402905.1). Classification (NCBI taxonomy): domain Eukaryota; kingdom Metazoa; phylum Chordata; class Amphibia; order Anura; family Ranidae; genus Glandirana; species Glandirana rugosa. Next base: position 802,298 of record BLSH010019869.1, read on the forward strand.
ACCCTATGATCGCCCCTGATGTTAACCCCTTCCCTGTCAGTGTCATTAGTGCAGTGACAGTGCATTTTTTTAGCACTGATCACTGTATTGGTGTCACTGGTCCCCAAAAAGTGTCACTTAGTGTCAGATTTGTCCACTGCAATGTCGCAGTCCCATTATAAATTGCTGGTCGCCATCATTACTAGTAAAAAAATAAATAAAAAGTCCATAAATCTATCCCATAGTTGGTAGATGCTATAACTTTGCGAAAACCAATCAATATACGCTTATTGGGAATTTTTTTTTTACCAAAAACATGTAGCAGAATACATATTGGCCTAAATTGATGAAGATATTAGATTTTTTTACATTTTTTTTCTTGGATGTTTTTTTTTTTTTTTTTTCCAAAATTGTTGGTCTTTTTTTGTTTATATCACAAAATATAAATGCAGAGGTGATCAAATACCACCAAAAGAAAGCTCTATTTGTGGGAAAATAAAGTCATCAATCTTATTTGGGTACAGTGTCGTCTGACCATGCAATTGTCAATTAAAGCAACGCAGTGCAGTGTGCAAAAAAATGGCCTGTCGGGAAGGGGGGGTAAACCTTCCAGAGCTGAAGTGGTTAAAGTTGTTGTAAACCCTTACATATTTCCAGTGAAACGACCAGCCTCAGATGATACACAGAGATGAAACAGGATGGCCTTCTGGTTTCTCCTGCTACCACTATATGTGAAGGTCGGAATTAACCACTTACCAACCGGAAGGTTTTGCAGCTTTAGGACCAGAGCACTTTTCGGCGCTGCGTCGCTTTGACTGACAATTGCGCGGTCGTGCGACGTTGTACCCAAACAAAATTTGCGTCCTTTTTTCCCCACAAATAGAGCTTTCTTTTGGTGGTATTTGATCGCCTCTGCGTCATTTCTTATCGCCGCTATAAACAAAAGAAGATCGACCATTTTGCAAAAAAACCCAAATTTCTTACTTTTTGCTAAAATTCAAATCCAAAAAAAAAAATATAAAAAAACATTTTTTTCACCGTTTTTGGCCGAATTATATAATTCCTCATATTTGCGATAAAAAAAATTGCAATCGGCGTTTATTGATTGGTTTGCGCAAAAGTGGCCGGATGGTGAGAATTCATTTCTGGGGTTTTTAATTTTTTTTTATTTTTTACTAGTAATAGCGGCGATCTGCGATTTTTAGCGGTAATGCGATATTGGGGGGGACATGTCGGACCATTTTGACACTTTTTTGGGACCAATGACATTTATTCAGCGATCAGAAATTTAAATGTCCACTGATTACTGTGTAAATGTCATTGGCAGTGAAGGGGTTAACCTGCAGGGGGCGATCTAAGGGTTAATAGTGTTCCCTGGGTGTGTTCTTACTGTGGGGGGGTTGGGCTAACATGGGCATGAGAGATCTAACTGATCCCAGTGACAGGGATCAGTAGATCTCTCATGCCCCACTGACAGGGCGGGGAACCGCCGTGTTTACATCGGCGGGTCCCCATTCTTTTCCCTGTAGCCGCTCATCACGGCTCGCCGGCGGACATCGGGTCCGCCCGAGCCGCGGGCACACTCCTCAGGAGGCCAAAATGCGAATCGCCGCTTATTTACGTTGATTCGCACCCAGCTCCACGACTGCCGCCGTGAAAAGACGGCGCGCGGTCGGGGAGCAGTTAAAGATAATTAGAAATTGACAGTTTCTTCACTGGGTTGAACATTTGCATTTAAACATTATTTTTCAAAGTTAATAAAAGAACAATTATTATCCCCCATTCTGTAAAGGACACTAAAATGACACACCAGGCTCGTGGTATCCCATAGCAAGAAAATTGTTAACACAAACCTTCAGCGGAAAAAAGTGAATGCTAAAACAACAGGATTGTACTGATAGGTAGAAGTTAACTCTACACCATCATTTTCCCCAAAATTTGTGTAGGACTCATGGAGATTTGCATATACTTATTGCTGCATCTGCCTTTGTACCTTCCAGACAAGGCAGGGTAGTGTGAGTAGGCCTTAATTGCAATACACTTTATCTTTAACATGCACCTTCAATTTGGGTGGTTAAGCACCGGCCCTGGAGATGAGACATCTTTATTTATCTCTTTCAAGATCATTCAGCTGTGGATCACCAGACCAAATATAGCAGTATCAATGTGTATTGTTAACGTATCAATCACTCTATGACTAATTTGTCTACCTATATTCATTTTGAGGACATATAAGGCTTTATTTGGCATATTGTTTTATTAAACACTTTGCTCAGATTTATTTTTTATCATCAGCTGACAAATACATTAAATTGTTTTAATTTAATTATTATATTATTTTCAGTTTTGTTAATACATCTGAAAATTAAAGATTTTAAACAGAGGCACACTGACATCTTCTGACTGGATAGTTTTGTTTACCTACACAACTCCAGGCTGCTTTTTGATCACCATGATTGGCTGTTCTGGTTATCAAATGATCAGAAACCACACCAAATTATTTTAAGACATTGGGGTTTGATCTACTAAAACTGGAGAGTGCAAAATCTGGTGCAGCTGTGCACGGTATCCAATCAGCTTGTTCAATTAAGCTTTGATAAGCAAACAAACAAAATAACGGAAAGCTGATTGGTTTCTATGCAGAGTTGCACCAGATTTTGCACTCACCAGTTTTAGTAAATCAACCCAATTGCAGTGAAATTCCAGGATAACCCTAACTAATAATTCATCCAAATTGAGCAAAGTTTTCACATAAAAGACACTGCACCAAACAGCTTTAATATTAAATGATGTAATTATAATATTAAAAAGTAACCCCTCCCTGTGCAGATAAAAAAAATCTAATTTCCTTTCTGTCACTGACAGCTCATTAGTAGTAGAATTCCAGTATAAATCTAACTAATCTTAAATATGCTTCCTCTCCCCTCCCAAAAGCTATTCTTACTAACCTGTTTAAGAAAGATCTGTATACGTACCTATTTTCAGGTCACTTTGGTCTGGTCAGGTGATCTGCCCTATATCAGCCAGAGCTGTCTGCAGGGAATCTGAGACAATCACTCAACAATGGCTGGTAATTCCTGAGACCAGTAATGTCACCCATAGGCTTATTATGGCCCATCCATTGTCAGCGATCCCTCCTCTTCCCTGTAGCTGCCGTTGGCTGACACGGGGGAACCAGATCACATGACTGGCCTGAAAATAGGTAAGTCCCTTTCTTAAACAGGTTTGCCAGCATAGGTGTTTGGAGGGGGCGGGCATTATAGGGATTAGTAAGATTTATCCCTGAATTCTGCTTTTAAAAAGAGCTGTTAGTGACAGATTTTTAAGGGGAAATGATATGGATAGAAACACCCACCAGAGGCTTTAAGGCATGTTGGCTGGTAATAACATAGCAGGGAACTCGGGGTGGGGGACATTGTCCCAACATAAGCTTTGTACTGCTCTCTTTCACACTAAATATACACCCTGCCAATCAGGGAGCGGGCCTGAGACCTGTTTTCCGATTGGCCAAAACATCAGGTCATCCTATTGGTCTCCTGATGTGGAGCCGCCATTCTGGAGCCATTGCCCCCACCCCTCCACCCTGGAGCCGCTGCACGCACCCCTCCAGCTTGGAGCCGCTGCTCGCAGCCCATCACCCTGGAGCCGCTGCCTGCACCCCACCTGCCTGAAGCCGCTGCTCACAACCCCGCAACTCTGGAGCCGCTGCCTGCACCCCACCACCCTGGAGCTGCCACCCACACCCCGCCACCCTGGAGCTGCTGTTCACACCCCGCCATGCTGGATGACACCCGCCATTTAGATTGGATAAGTGCTGGACCAACCGACAGATGCGGGGGTGGTAGTGCCTCACTACCGCCTGCCTGGGGAGGTGGTTGTTTGCCTCCCCCGTGAAAAAAACTCCACCAGCCGACACTGCTTTTGACTACCCATACACAAAGGATTTATTTACTAAAGGCAAATAGACTGTTCACTTTGCAAGGGGTGTTGCATTTTGCAAGGGATTTTTTACCCAGCGCTTAGTGAATGCGATTTTATTCTGCTGATTGCCATTGTCGAATCATGTGCAGGCAAAAATGCATTTTTTTCTTGCAGCATATTACATGTTATATGTGTATGTAGGGTGTAAAATGTAGTATGTTGCTAAATACCCCCCTCATCCTCTGAGCCCCCCAACCTGTGACAGGAGGAAGGGGCTCCTCCACCCTGCAGCTGCTGTAACTTTTAAAATTGGGCTGCACAACTGCATCATTTATTTACAGAGATCGGTGAATGAATAAACTACAGGTCCCCTCTGCCACGGCAGGCAAACTTGTAGTTTTCAATGATACAAGTGCGGTAATCAGTTCACTCATAGTCCAATGACACTTCCTCCAGATTTGTAATTGAAAGCCCCATGGAGATGTGGGCAGAGAACTAGAGGAGGAGTCTGCAGGAGCCTGGTATTGCACACTGATCACGTGTGCAATGTATCATTCTTTCTTAAAAAGTGAACTTAGCCTTTAAGCTCTGTGGAAAACTTCCTTGCAAAATGCAACTTGCCTTACAAAGTGATATGCTGATTTGCCTTTAGTAAATAGAAACATAGAAACATAGAAAAGTGATGGCAGAAAAAAGACTGAGTAGCTCAAGTCTGCCCGTTTTTTTTTTTTTATATACATCATTTTTTTTTTACTGAATAGATCTATGTTTGTCCCAAGCATGTCTGAAGCCATTTACTGCTGAATAGCTCACTACCTCTGCTGGAAGTTTTTGATTTTGGTGTCATATTTAAAAAACTATCCTCCTGAACCTTATTCATCCCATTCATGTATTTAAAGGTTTCAACCATGTCCCCACATTGCCTTCTTTCCTCCAGACAAATCAACCCTTAAATGATTATTAGTTATAACTAACTATCAGGACATGAATTAGATGTATTGGAAAATCCATAGGAATATGGTTTTCTGAATGAAATAAACTGCAAAACCTGCTACTCAGTAGGGAGTTGCTCAAAAAGCATAGTCCATATTAGCAACAAGTGATCCTTATTAAGGCAATGCTCAAAAGTCGTATGGAAACGTATCAATATTACCTCCCTAAGATTTTTTGAGAGAGAGTACCCAGTCTCAATTGTGAGAGGGTTTTTTTTATATGAACTGTCTGCACTACCCCACAAACAACAACATCCATGTCTTCACTCCCCAACTTAAATATGATAAAGTTTTGTAGAATAGATTCATATTTATATGGCAACAATTCAGTTTAGTACAGTTAGGGCCTATGTAGATGACTTTATGTCAGATGGGTTCTACATTCTTATGCAAGTCTATGGGATTGCAAACCTACTTGAAGCAGGTCAAGTTAAGTTAAGGTCAGAAATAGGAACATTTCAGGTCCCAAGTACCTGCCAAGAAATTCAGAATTATCTTAGAAGAATCTCAAACTGCAATCAAACTGATGTCATCAGCCCAAGCCAAGTTCATTGACACAAGCCTTTAGGCACATTACTTAACATGGCAAGAATGAACTCTGTATATGAAAATTAATTTTTGAACCCCCAAATAGCACATGGATTTCACAATGAAGTACATAACAGTAACATATAAAAAATTTCCCAGCATAGCATTTAAAGTTAAACTTCTAATATTCACATGTAAATGTGCATCATTGAGCACATTAGACATTTGTCAACTAGTAATTGAAAAACAATTGAGTGGTCCTATCTGATGAATCCCCCAGCAAAAACTTCTAAATAATCATGATCCACACATTAGCCTGAGGCTGGTTAAATCTTAATCAGTGTGTTTGGTTTGCAGATATGTATTTTAACACATCTACTGCTCTCTAAAATGCACTCAGGTATGCATATTCTCAGATCTGACAGCTTGCAGCCATTACTTTTCAGTGCAGAGATCCTGGTGCCAAGAACAAATGTAAATCCTACATTTCACATAACTGTGCTGCAAAGTGTTCAAACTCTGAAGAACTCTCTAACACCTCTCCTAGTATCTGAACCCTTAACACATAATTTAAACCCAAAAAATAACCTCAAAGCTCTGAGCAACACTTCTCAAACACCTTATCTTTTAACATACACCGTCAAATTAAAAATAAACTATTGTGGCTAATCTACATGTTATTTTAGAGATTTACTGTCAATTTTAGGTTATATGTTTTTCTTTAATTGCTGTTTATGACGGCTTAAAGAGTTTACCCTGGAGCACAGTAAAACCCCATACACACGAGCCTAATGTCAGGAGAGACATCGACTGGTGTGTGTATGTCAGTCTGTCGTGGCCAGCTTCTGTCGGACAAGCATGCTGGAAAGCCGGCAGCCAACCAACTGCCTATCAGCACTCTCAGCCAAAGAGCCTTGATCGGAATGTTCTGGCGGGGGGCCTTCTCCCTGTCAGAACACATCAGCTGAGAGGGAGAGATCACTGCACTAACTTTGGATAGTTAGTACAGCGGCTCCGACCGGAGCTGCCAGTTTTTTTTCATTCAACCCAGTGGCTTAAGCCTGGTCCTATAGGCCCACATCATCAACAGAAACATAATAACTTCATATAAGTAGAACTAAAAAAAATAAAGCAATGTGCAAAAAAAGTGATCTTGGGTAAAGGGTATTTTTTTAAGCACCAATGGCTGTGTGCTTAGAGGTTCCAATATTGGACGTTAGCTAATTATTTTGGTTGAGGGAAATGCCCAATGTTGAAAGGGGCATGATTGTTCTGCTATATGAATTGCAGAACATATTCCTGGTGTACTAAACTGGTCTTTTTTTCTTCCCTTAAAAAAGAAAAAAACATAAAACAAGTTTAACAATGAATCAGAGTGAATGGCTGGAACAGCAAGCTTTTACCTCACTCACCTTCTTATTATGTGGTAAGATTTTAGTTGTCAAGGGGTTAATTACCAGCCATATCTGTTTGCTGCATAGAGTATGTCTTTGTATACCTATTTGTGAAATCTATTGTCTTATTGGACCTGAGAATTTACAATTTTATAGATAGTCATAACTTTTTACAGACAAAGGTGAAATAATATGTAGGAATATTACATTAACTTAGAGAAATATACTAGAAATTAAAGATTTTATGTTCCAGTTTAATGGTTCACATGCAACCTCTTATATATGGTTTACAGCTATTTTACTGTTTTGCAGTATTATAACAATTCTTCTGCTCTTATATAGCCAAGTAAAGGTTATTTGTTGCAGGTTACTGAAAACCATAGCAATACAATTTTATTAATTCAATGTTTCCAAATTGTTTTATCTATGATATAAATCTAGCAACACAAAAAAATATTTATCAATTTATACCATGAGGCATTTCACTACTAAAATGATGACATTCCTTTCATCTGTGAAAATAAAGGGCTACCTGTTCAATCACAGAAAATGCTCAGCTTCCTTTGTATAGGCTTAGAAGACTATGTATGGTTAGCAAACTTAAAGTAAACCTTTCAGAGAACCTGTGGTCAGGCTATGAACATCCAAGTATTTATATATTCTTAAGGAATAAATGAGCATAGAAATAGAAATCTAGGTTTAATGTACCACCTTCTCCCCCTCCTTGAAGTCTCTTGCATTTTAAATAGTATGCATACTGTTTACAAGGGTCTCCATGGCCAGTATGAACACATCAAAGTCTGACAGTGGCAGTGTTTGGTCCTACACCAAATAACCCAGATGTAATGATGTGTGAGTGCCAATTAGTGGGGCAGTACCTTGGGGATGTGTTCATGACAGCCTAGACTCACAAGAAGTGGGATGAATGATTTAGTCACTAGAAAAAGGAGCACAAATGGGCACAGTTTGGTTGAGAACAGGGCCATATTGAAGGTCAGCATTACAATGAAAATAGGACTTGTTTTAAATCTCATTTACTATTTGTTGAGAATATGTAACTATTTGAATGTCCATAGTTTGGCCATAGGTTTCCTTTAAAGCTGGCCATGCAAAGCCATAGCTTGCCACAATTATATGATACAATTCTTGTTGCATTCTCTAGTGACACTAGTGCTCATCATCTTTTTCTACCCCTAACGGTACTAGTAACCACAGGCTATCCAAGTACCTGGCCACCTCTAGTTACCAACTATGTAATCCGTGAAGTGACACTTCTAGAAAAGATGCAGGCAGTTCCCTATGACAGAAATAGAAGTGGTGTGGACAATGTGTGCTTTCTTGTCTCTCCTCTCATGGCCTGAACGGAACTCTCATATGTATCAATCATTTAATTGTATAGTTGAAGCTGTGTATAATAATACAGTTTATTTGTGCTCACACATTCACTCATTCTCTAAAGTCTATGACCTGCTTTAGTGTGCAGGGCTTCACAAAAGTGGACCTTAGGTTAAACAAATATTTTTTTCAAGTTGTATTTAGTGGTCCTTAAAGGGTAAGTTCACCTTTGATCACTTTTTTTTTCTCTAAATTCCAGCTCCCCTATGTACGCTTTCCATTAAATCTACAGACACTTACCTTACTTTCATCCATCCATGTTTCCAGACATTTCCATTCATAATGTCTTACCATCACACAGACTGTAAGTCATGACACAGGAAGGAGTTAACCAGCTGACCTCATTAGCACACACCTTGCATCATCCACCCTTCTACGTACCGCCCACTCCCAGGTGCATGTTTTTTAAATGAAATGCAATCAATCAGTGATCACCCTTCTCACTAAATTCACAATATACAAATAGATTGTATAGTGTGTGGCCACATTTATACACCTACAATTACTAGTTGCGCTTTCAGTGCCATTAATTGTTAATGGCACACCAAACACAGAAGCAAACACACATTTTGCCATGTGAAAAAATGAGGGGCAAATGCTGCAAAACGCACAGTAAAAAACACACAACCCACAAAATGCCAAAATGTCCCGTTAACCACACGTAGTGCAGCCAATTGAAATCAACGGGCTGCCCTGTGCATGTCACAAGAAAACTAGACACAAAACATTCGCTCCCACTATGCTAGATGTGAATGAAGCCTGAAAGTGAAATTGGTGCAGTAGCACAAGAACAATGAGGCTCCATTCACATCTGTGCGTTTTGTTGCATTTCAGAAATGCACTGCAACAAACATTGCAGTAAAAATGCACCAAGCTCTGCTCTAAAAAAAGTTCTGGAGCTTCTTTGGGGTGATTGGTGCATGTAGGGCAGCCCATTCAGGTGGATGGGCTGCCCTATGTGTGATGAGTGAAAATGCTCAAACGCCTCCTCACCTCACTAAAAAAAAAAAACGCATGTGGGAATGCGAGTTCCCACTATGCAGAGATTTGATCATAGATTGCATAGTGTATGGACATCTTTATACAAGTACATAAGATGGAGTGAACAGAAATACTCAGCTATCAAGCCCCGTTCACATCTCTGCATAGTGGGAACTCGCATTCCCACATGTTTTTTTTTTTAGCAAGATGGTGAAGTCCATCCACCTGAATGGGCTGCCCTACATGCAGCAATCGCCCTAAAGAAGCTTCAGAACTTTTTTTAGAGTGGAGCTTGGTGCGTTTTTTACGGCAATTTTTGGTGCAGCGCATTTCTGAAATGCAAGGAAACGCACAGATGTGAACGGAGCCTCATTGTTCTTATTTTAGCGCACCAATTTCACTTTCATACCCCATTCACATCTACCATAGTGGGAGCAAATGTTTTGTGTCTTGTTTTTCCTGTGACATGCATAGGGCAACCCGTTGATTTCAATTGGCATTACATGTGGTTAATGGGACATTTTGGCATTTTGTGGGTTGTGTGTTTTTTACTGTGCATTTTGCAGCATTTGCCCCTCGTTTTTCACATTGCAAAAAGTGAGTTTGCTTCTGTGTTTGGTGTGCTGTTAACAATTAATGGCACTGAAAGCGCAACTAGCAATTGTAGGTGTGCAAACATGGCCATATACTATACAATCTAACTGTATAATGTGAATTTAGTGAGAAGGGTGATCACTGATTGATTGCATCTCATTTAAAAAACGTGCACTTAGGAGTGGGCGGTAGGTAGGAAGGTGGATGATGCAGGCTGTGTGCTAATGAGGTCAGCTGGTCAACTCCTTCTTGTGTCATGACCTACAGTCTGTGTGAAGGTAAGACATTACAAATGGAAATGTCTGGAAACATGGATGGAGGACAGTAAGGTAAGCATCTGTAGATTTAATGGAAAACGTTGATATTTTTTTCAAAGAAAGTACATGAATGCTGTATTGGTACATAAGGGAGCTGGATTTAGAAAAAAAAAGTGATCAAAGGTGAACTTACCCTTTAAAGAATGAACTTGATAAGACTTGATTGTTTCACACAAGCTGACTGAATGACCCAGGAGTTAAGATTAATTAATGATCATTTTAGGAATGGACAAAGTTAATAGCTGAAAATGTGATCGGCTGATTTGTAATCAGCCTTGGAATATCTGAATTATCAGTTCAGAGAACAGAAATTGTAATGTCACAAATTCCGTTCAACACTCTGTGCACCATCTGGATCCAGCAATATTATTATGGGGAAATGAGATTTGGTGCTCATTTATTAATCCTAAAGCACAAAGCGGGATCTGTAGTCCAAAATTTGTGATCACTTATGGCAGAGACGTACAAGCATAAATTAAGGACGTTTAAATATAGAAGTGTAGAATATTAACACAATGTGTCAATCCTAATCCCCTCTGGTAAGTAATAAGCTGTAGAGGTTGATCGCTAGCAGACACTGCCACATCTCCGGCCTCAGTGGAGAAAACAGGTTCTTTGAAAACCCAGATTCTTGCTTACTCAAGCTATGTGCCAGTGAAGAGGCACCTTTGAAATTATGGCTATGTTTTGGAAGGGGGGAGGAATCAGAGCTGCTAGGTCTCTGGTTTTAAAACAGAAAAGAAAGTGACAAATAAAATGTCATGGCTGACATTTTGGAGTGCAGCGCAACATGGCCACCCGATGCGGCTTTTCGTGTGCCCAGTACGTAATATCATTACAATAATCATATACTGTATAGATTTCAAATATGCAATTAGTCAACTGTTCTTTTTTTCCCTTTAATCATACCTTTCCTTACTAAATTCTCCTCTAATATTTATCCTTCCCCTCCACTTTAGTAGCATTTTCAGTAAGTAAATCATTTTTTTACTTTTACAGTTCTACTCTTTCCCTCTTCTTGATTCCTTGCTTTGATGAGGGAGAAGATGGTGTACTGATGGGCCTCCCCATCTTACATCCCTCAGGACACTGGGAATCAAAATATCACTATATTTCAAGCCTGCATAGATGACAACTGAATATTTCATTTATGCATATATGAAATTCACAGGAAAAGTCAGCTGGCACCTGTTCAATCAAGATCCAAGATGGTGACAAATAGCTGAGGGAGGAAGACATTAGATGAGAGTAGGACAATGCTGGACTCCATGAACTTGTTAGTGTTTTTTAAAATCAAGAAGTAAATGGAGTGGTGGGTATGATTTTTGGTTATCAGGTCTACTTTAGAGTGTATGTAAACACTAACAATGTACTTCTCTTATGCTGCCCATACACTATAGGAAAAATCGTCCAAACAAGTTTTTGAAAGACTAACACACAGTCATGAGAGCAAGCGATTTTGCCATCATGTAATGACCAAAACTTGATTGCTAAATAGTTCAACTGACATAAATGAATATGTTTTTCGTTCGTTTTGTCATATTAGCCCAGTGAAAGCTGTTCGGGTGAGAAGCACATTAACCTTTCAATTTATTGTCCGTTCGGCCAAAGTTTTCCAAACCTTTCCTTCGATTTATTGGCTCAAAAACGTCACAACCAATTTTTGATTTGTGCCCATTAACTGGAAGATAAACAAACAAACTGTCCAAATGACAGATTTTCTAACGATTTTTCATCTAGTGTATGGCGAGCATTATTTCCTCCCCTTTGGTGAGTTAAATATACCGTTGGAATTGTTTTCTATAACTTTAGTTAACTGCAAAAAACGTTTGGATCTTGTCCAGTGCTGGGACAAGGTCATCCAATGAAACCTCTATCATTGGTGTCCAAGGCTGCAATTATAACCACCAGAATTAGTGTCAGTGATTATAGTTATAAACCTCAGCACCAGTGTCAGTAACTGCAATAGTAAACCCCAGCATTGGTATCAGTGACCCAAAAGCCTAGCCTTGGTGCCGTGACAATAATATTAATCCTCAGCTTAAGTGTCAGTGGAAACAATAATAACTCCCAGCATGTGTTAGTGGCCTCAATAGTGAACAAAATAATAGCCCCCTATTTTGTCTTGACACACATTTTAATAAAAATATTACTACTCCACTGTGTGTAATACGGTAAATGACTAATGTGCATGTTTTTTAATATAAATAATAGCAATAAAAAAGCTAATTTTAGACTGAAGTTCCACTTCTGATGAAGTATTGATTGTTATGTCATACAGTATTCACACATCACTACATGGTAACATTACATTGGGGAAACTTTTAGGTCTATTTATCCCTGCCCATTTTTTTAACTTTAATGTTACTAGGTGCAAAATATTGCTCTGCCTTAGATAGGATATATGATACAGATAGATAATGGACACTCCTTTGCCAGTTAAACTAAGTGCAGATGTCGGAAAACTAAAGTACTAGCTTTTACTACCCTTTTGGCGTTTTTTACAAACATACTGTATATCTCTTGTCTCTGGCAACAATGGTATTTTTGTTTGAGTTCATCTGCTTGTCACAAGTAAGAACATATGACTGCTGTGCAAAAATGTTGCATAATTCTGAAAAATATTTTTATCGTGACTTGCTTTTCTCAGTCCCAACAAGCACAGTGTAGCACTGTGGAGGTGTTAGGTTAGAATTTTACACTGTTGGCACCATCTGTAAAACTCCATACTTCAAGAAGAAATTAAAAGAAATTGACAATGGCTTGTTTCCTACTTCAACATTGATGCCAACTCTACCACACAGGAGGTGCACTCCCCACTGAATTAATGTACATGTTTTACTGATCTTACTTCTTATCCCCATAAACAAGACTAGAAGATAAGCTGGCCATTCGCCAGGAGAATTTTGTTCAAAAATTTTAATTTCAAGAATGCTTGTTTGATCTTTGAATCATGAGTGGGGTCAAGTTGTCGTACATATTTGACTGTGGTGATAAGAAAATCTGAATGAGCAGGATGGAACATTTTTTCTTGAATGATCAAATTCCAAACAGTGAAAGTGGTTTTCATTCAGGAAACATTACATTCATTCTAAAATCAAATGTTAAAAACAAAAGAAAATTTCAAAGCCCTTTTGAATGTCATTCTCCTAGTCACTGAATGCACTAATGAGAATATTTGTATGAATGTTTGTACACACGTTTGTTAATAAATCTATTAGTGTACAGCAAGCTTTAGGACCTGGACAAGTTTTGGAGAACAGAGCTACAATCTCTATTGGCATCACCAAATAACATCTGTAAACATAATCCAAGCTCAGTGAAAGCCTCCATGCATAAGAATTCTGAACAATAATTCCAAAACGAAAGTTATATCATGATTAATGTAATTTCATGGTGATATTATTACAATTTTACTGGGGTTCAAGGTATCCTTTCTAAAAATGCCTTATAATTCTGCATGGCCACATACACAAACAAAGCTGAATTAAAACATTTTTTTTGCCAAAATTAATTAGTCATGCAACAGAGCCAAACTTAATTAATATATCATTAAATGTTCAAAACTTCTTTATAGAGGCTCAAAGTATAACTAAAGGCAGTTGATTTTTAGCTTTGAACAGTGAGGGGTTAGAACCACCAGCTGTTTATTTGCTGTCTGTGTCCTTTGTCACCAGAAATAAAAATTATGACGGATCTAAAATGTTAATTTATCACAACAGTAAGAGGGGAAATCTTCCCTAAACAATAGTCTAAGAGAAGATTGCCCTTCAGTTTGGAAATGTATCCTCTCACTTCCTGTTGAGTCTATAGGACAGGAAGTGAAAAAGATATCTCTATTGAAACAAAAAAATAGAGACAGCTGCTTTAAAGGAGAAGTCCAGCCAAAGCTTGTTTGGCTGGGCTTCTCCTATGGATCACAGGAGTGCAATTAGTTTTGCACTCCTGTGACCCATTTTTAGCAGATAGCGGACTGAAGTTGACATCATGGATGTCCTTCCAGGCACCGCGTCAACCCAATCTCAGAGTCTGGATGTGCCAGGTGCCTGGACTGACACCCGTCTCAGGCTCTCAGCAAGCCATTGAGAGCATGAGATGGCCTGCTCCAACCCTCCACAGCCCAGCACTTCAATGAGTGCAGAAGAAGATGAGCAGAGAGCTGTGACTGACAGTCTACAGCTCTCTGCTCACAGAGCTGTGAAAACCGAGCGATCAGCAATGTTCAATTGCTCGGTTTTCAGTGTAGAAGTGCCGGGGGATAGATGCAGCATTGGACCTATGCTGCATCCACCTAGGTACATATAAATCGGGGAAAAAAATGTATACTTCAATTTTAAACCTACTCCAAAATCAAAAAACAAAAAACAAAATTGTTTCGGCTTTATAAATACGGTAAAGCTGAACTACAGCACAGCGGTCCTTTAGTACAGTAAAAACAATTTTTTTTGGTTTTTTTTAGACGTGCAGTTTGTTTCATTCTGAATTAACATTCAGACAAATTTTTCGTTATTTGGAGATTTGGATATATCTGAATACCCGATTTACAATATAAATTCATTTTAGCAAATGCTCCAAATAACGAAACTAAATTCCTCTGAATTTCAGAAATTCGGGCTGAAAGTCAAATTGAATTTTACATTGAACTCCAATCAAATTCTAACTGTACACATATTACTGACATCAAAGATGGTGCGTGCTATTAGAGCACCATTTCGAAATAATGCTGTTTTTGTTAAGCCAAAGGTGATTTAAAGAGTCATTGTAATCATTTGATGAAGATTCTTCTTTTTTTGTTCACTTTGCTACATTCAAATAAAAAAAAATCTAACGCCGAAAAATTGGTAAATTCAAAGAAAATTTGAAAAAGACATAAAACGAATTCCTAATACGCATCCCAAATATGAATTGAATGAATCAACCTAATTTAACAAAACTAAATAACTAGATTAACGAAGCAAAATGGAACAAAACTATTTTTTGCATCATGCACGTCTAGTTTATTTTTTATAGTTGCTTAAAATTGATTAAACTCCCCTTTTAAAATCCAATGACATGTTTACTGTAAACAGAATGAATCTGCCATACTCAGGCACAGTGAGCATGAAATATCAGGAGCAGTGATGTCACTGCCTGCTAGCATTCATCACCCTTCTTTGAGACTAAAATTCTATCTATCCTATCATGCACTGGCAATTTGTGTATACAATCAGCAAATTTTTAAGCAGCAATATTGGTATGTTCGTGATCAAATGTGTGCCATTCATAAGCTTGTGACTCTACATCGCTGCGCATTGCTTTGCAGTTCCTTGTTTATACACTGCTAAAATAAGCAGTAGTAATTGTTTGTACAACAGTTTATATAAAGCTTAAAACTCATTAAAGCGTAAAGATTGTATAAAGTTATTTTTTTTTTAACTCAGTTCACTAAAGGAACACATACATGCTGAAACCAGGTACACATTATTTATATCATTTTATATTTACTTTCCATTTATATTTACTTTCCTCACCTGCTCCTCACAGTTCATTGATGCTTTTGGCTGCGAGGCGGGGTGCTTACATTGAGCCTAGTTCTCATCTTGCATATATTGGCAACTGCAGATGTGAATGAGGGTGACAGAACAGTAGTTACGATGGGCAGATCAGATCAGGAATAGGCGACTGCTTGGTCCCTCCACTAACACAAGCCTCACTGCAGTTATGTCACCACTCACAAAAAATTAGGGGACGGGGCCTTTTATAAAAGATTGAAATCTTTATTTCCCAGTGCTTACTTAAGTGTAAATTGAAACTAGAGGAAATTCTTTAAAGTTAAAGAAGCAACTTGTAACACACACTTGTAATAAAAATTTCTATCAACAGTTCAATTGATATTGTATTGATATATATCTTTTTCCCCCCGATTATGTTGCATTTTTCTTTAGTGCACTTATCATCAGAAGACCAACTAGCAAAGTAGACACCAAAGATTAAATACGCACTTCCCAGGTGTTCTTATGTAATGAATACTAAACGACAGAAACTGATTAATTTCCAGTAAATGAAACAGTTATAAAGAATTTAATAATAATTTCACCATAGCCTCAAATAACTGCATCCCACCATTCTTATTTCCTAATGTGTAACTGGCTACAGTGTGTATGTGTTCCTTTTATTGAACTTGAACAGCCAGTTGGAGGTTACTTCTATAAATTTCTGGATCTCATCACAGACAAAAAATGCTGATGAATATGTGCTACAACCAAAAAAGCTTTTGAACCTTCTGTGAGAGTTGTGAAGGTTGCCCTTAATGTTAATGTATAATTTAATATGCATTATAGATTTTAATGCTTAAGTTTGAGAACCAAATATACAGCCAATGACATCATTTTGAAATGCTTGATTCTGCTAAAGGAATCAGCAAAGCAGAAAAAAAACTAAAATGAACATCTTGATTTATCCCTAACTGAAGAGATTTTAATTATAGAATGCAATGTAAATGTACAGGTTATAAAGTAATGTGCAAGCAATAATGAAATGTACAATGTACATACTACATTTAGAAGAAATGTAATGATACATACTAGATATTAAAAATGCATGTTAAGGTTGTAGATACAATTTAGCCTTAAAAACTTAAATGTATCTATAGATTAAGACCCTTTCACACGGAGGGTCCAATCTGGTCTGCCTGTAGGTTTTTCAAGCAGACCTGAAGGGGATCCATTCTCCTCCACCTAGGTGGAATGGCAACAGTTAACTCTGTGCCCCTTGCTTTTCCAATATACAGTTGTGCTCATAAGTTTGCATACCCTGGCAGAATTTATGGTTTCACTCATGGTTAGTGTTTGGCTGAAGCCATTTATTATCAATTAACTGTGTTTACTCTTTTTAAATCATAATGACAACAGAAACTACCCAAATGACCCTGATCAAAAGTTTACATACCCTGGTGATTTTGGCCTGATAACATGCACACAAATTGACACAAAGGGGTTTGAATGGCTATTAAAGGTAACCATCCTCATCTGTGATCTGTTTGCTTGTAATTAGTGTGTGTGTATAAAAGGTCAATGAGTTTCTGGACTCTTCCGCATCTTTCATCCAGTGCTGCACTGACTTTTCTGGATTCTGAGTCATGGGGAAAGCAAAAGAATTGTCAAAGGATCTGCGAGAAAAGGTAGTTGAACTGTATAAAACAGGAAAGGGATGTAAAAAGATATCCAAGGAATTGAGAATGCCAATCAGCAGTGTTCAAACTCTAATAAAGAAGTGGAAATTGATGGGTTCTGTTGAAACCAAACCACGGTCAGGTAGACCGACTAAACTTTCAGCCACAACTGCCAGGATAATTGTTGGGGATGCAAAGAAAAACCCACAAATAACTTCAGGTGAAATACAGGACTCTCTGAAAACATGTGGTGTGGCTGTTTCAAGACGCACAATAAGGAGGCATTTGAAGAAAGATGGGCAGCATGGCCGAGTCGCCCAAAGAAAGCCACTACTACGCAAATACCACAAAGTATACTGCTTACAATACGCTGAACAGCACAGAGACAAGCCTCAAACCTTCTGGCACAAAGTCATTTGGAGTAATGAGATCAAAATTGAGCTTTTTGGCCACAACCATAAACCCTACATTTGAAGAGGAGTCAACAAGGTCTGTAAAACATGGAGGTGGATCCCTGATGTTTTGGGGATGTGTGAGCTAAAAAAGCACAGAACATTTGCTCAAAATTGATGGCAAGATGCATGCAGTATCAAAAAATACTGGAGGAACATTTGCATTCATCAGTCAGGAAGCTGCGCATAGGACATACTTAGACATTCCAACATGACAATGATCCAAAACACAAGGCCGAGTCGACCTGTCATTGGCTGCAGCAGAATAAAGGGAAGGTTCTGTAGTGGACATATCAGTCTCCTGACCTCAATATCATTGAGCCACTCTGGGGTGATCTCAAACATGCAGTTCATGCAAGACAGCCCAAGAATTTCCAGGAACTGGAGGCTTTTTGCCAAGAGGAATTGTCAACTTTACCATCTGAGAAGATAAAGAGCCTCATACACAAATACCACAAAAGACTTCAAGCTGTCATTGATGTTAAATGGGGCAATACACTGTATTAAGAACTGGAGTATGTTAATTTTTGATCAGGGTCATTCGGGTAGTTTCTGTTGTCATTATGAGTAAACACAGTTGATTGATAATAAATTGCTTCAGCCAAACACTAACCATGAGTGAAAGAAAAGTTTTTGTGTTATCATTCATATTCTCTGAAAAAGGGCCAAGAAATCATAAAAAAAAAAAAAAAACAGAACAAAACATTCTAACAATCATGACAACTGAAGGTTAAATTGCTATACAGTCTATGCATCATTTTATACAATCATCATACTTTTTTAGGATTACAATTTCCATGAATTCACCCAATGTTTTATTTAAATTGTCAGTACATAACTTATTGTCACACGTTTTCCTTTCACCTGTTTTACATGCTTTATATGCAAAATGTTGTAGTTAAATAGCAAAGGCAAGCAAGGTAGGCCAAGCTAAGAAAGTAATAAATATTGAAACTTTCATAATCTGATTCACTGAAGAACCTTTAAAATACATAAAACCAACTTAATAATAAATACCATTATATTTTATGGGTGATTTCATTGCATTCATTAAAACTTGTGAATGTATTATGATTTAATGTCATATTTTAAGCCAACTGTATATATTTACCTTAAAACCTGCTAGATTTATGCAAATAGAGTATGAACATATGTGCAGAAATGTAGATTTATTATCCTGTAACCTAAATCTGTGATTGCAACAGAAGTCTAAACATTGCTTGTGTAGCCCATACATCTGAATAGGAGCCTCAAGCTTTAAGCAGCAGAAGAGAGAGGGGACAAAGAGACCACACACAGATCAGAATATGTAGGTATCTAGGTGCTGTAAAAACAAAACTGTAACCTATGGAGAGCTATATGGCCAGAACATTATAGATGCCTGACCATCTCATCTATAAAAGTTTGTTGGACTTCTCATTCCAAAACTGTGAGTATTAATAAAGAAATATCACCACAACTTAAAAATCATTGTTACATCTCCCAGGGAACCCGGTGCACACAACACTTGGTACCATCTAGATCTGTGCTGTGATTGTAACATAAAACATATTTATAAGGGGCGTGGCCTGGACGCGGTGGAGAGCGGACGTGCTCCGACAGAGCTCCGGCTCTCTCAACCACAATCCTTGGGCATCTGCGATCCTTGGGGCAGGTGAGCACCCAGAAAGATAAGTCAGGCGAGAGGTGGCGCAGGTCCGGTGCGGGGAATATTTATACAAAATACAATGTTAGTGTCGTGTCTAGATCTACCATGGTTCACAACACACGTGGCCCAAGGGACCCTCTACATTGTTACTAAAAATTCAACACCACTATAAAGAAATAATTATGAGTGTCAAAACCTTACTCTTCAGGTTGTTTGAAAATATCTACTCTACCAGTCCGTAGATATTACAAGACCGGTATATCGAGAGGTATCCAATGTCAAAACAAAAATGTCGTGGATCTATGGATGTATAAGACTAGACACACACCAGAGAAACAGGGGAGAGAGAAGACGACGAATTTCGAACTCCGAG